>JAODAL010002339.1:0-105000 GCA_025379985.1 Phyllomedusa bahiana
GCCGGTGTACCCAGTTCATGTAGAGAGGATGCAATGGAGTTGCTTAAGGTATTGTTTTAATGGATTTACCTTGAAGAACTGTATGCCATGCGGTCAAAACACAATGCTACATCACAGTGAAGATGAGAAGTCTGCTCACAAGATGGATGACAAAGAAGAAGCAGGACGTGATGTAAGAGAGAGGGAGGAGAAGAGAGAACAATGTATCATGGGAAAATTGGTTAAAGGAGAAGGAACATTGATGTAAAACAATGAAAACTTTAGCCAGAGGTGGCAGCATTACATAGTATAAGAAAACATAACATTGCACAGTACATAAATATGAAGCTGTGACCGCATATAAAGCTTGTCCTGAATAAAACGAGGCCTCATACAACTGTCATTGAAAAAATAAAAAAGTTACAACTGTTGAAACGCAAGGAGGCAAAAACTAAAAACCATGTTCTGGTCATTAACTACTTTGCAGGTGTTGGGCTTAAGGGGATAAAAACATCCTTTTTTCCATTTTCTCTTACATTATTAAAAACAATCACATGTAAAATTATATAAAAATAAAGCCTAATGTATCATGAAAAAAGGCAAACAAAAAAATGAGAAGCTGCATTCAAACTCATATGTGCTAAAAAGAATTAAAAGACCGTCTGGTCAAGGAGCGTGTGTGTGTGTGGTTTTGAAAAACCTGGTTCTGGTAAAGGGAACCTGTCACATTGAACCTGCTATCTGATCTGCTGGTAGCATGTTACAGAGCAGGAGGAGCCAAGCAGACTAATGTATAGTTCTGTTAAAATTAAGGAGTTGGTGTTAAGTAGTTGGTGTCATCAGCGACAGCCTTTCTTGTATGAGAGTCCATACAGAGATGTCTAACACTCACAGTGGGGAAAAAAAGTATTTGGTCAGCCACCAATTGTGCAAGTTGGTGGCCTGTATTTGACATCATAGGTAGACCTCAACTATGAGAGACAAAATGAGAAAACAAATCCAGAAAATCACATTGTCTGGTTTGGAAAGAATTTATTTGCAATTTATGTTGGAAAAGTATTTGGTCAATAACAAAAGTTCATCTCAATACTTTGTTATATATCCTTTGTTGGCAATGACAGAGTTCAAACGTTTTCTCTAAGTTTTCACAAAGTTGGCACACACTATTGCTGGTATGTTGGTCCATTCCTCCATGCAGATCTTCTCTAGAGCAGTGATGTTTTGGGGTGTCGCTGGGCAACACGGACTTTCAACTCCCTCCAAAGATTTTCTATGGGGTTGAGATCTGGAGACTGTCTAAGCCACTCCAAGACCTTCTTATGAAGCCACTCCTTTGTTGCCCTGGCAGTGTGCTTGGGATCATTGTCATGCTGAAAGACTCAGCCACGTTTCATCTTCAATGCCCTTGCTCATGGAAGGAGGTTTGCACTCAAAGGGCGACATGTATGAATTTGAATGCGTACTTTTTTTTACTTGGCGCCGACAGAGTTCTAAATAGATATTGAAGAGTGTAGAATACGACAGATTTTTGGCGCATTACATAGAGCTTAGTGCGCCAAGCTCTATGTAATGCGCCAAAAATCTGTCGTATTCTACACTCTTCTATATCTATTTGGAATTGTGGTGTTGGCGCCAAGTAAAAGAAGTATGCATTCGAATTCATACATGTCACCCGCTTAATGTTTCAATGCTTGGATTTTGAGATTCTGGGAGTGTAAAATACAACAGATTTTTGGCACATTACATAGAGCTTAATGCGCCAAGTTTGGCGCATTATACTCTATGCCCATACAAAGTTTGGCGCATTAAGCTCTATGTAATGCGCCAAAGATCTTCATACTGTTGTATTCTACACTCTTCTATATCTATTTAGAACTGGAGTGTCGGCGCCAAGTAAAAAAAAAGTATGCATTCCAATTCATACATGTCGCCCAAAATCTCACGATACATGGCCCCATTCATTCTTTCATGTACACGGATCAATCGTCCTGGTCCCTTTGCAGAGAAATAGCCCCAAAGCATGATGTTGCCACCCCCATGCTTCACAGTAGGTATGGTGTTGTTTGGATACAACTCAGCATTCTCTTTCCTCCAAACACGATGAGTTGTGTTTCCACCAAATAGTTCTACTTTGGTTTCATCTGACCATATGACATTCTCCCAAAACTCTTCTGAATCATCCAAATGCTCTCTAGCAAACTTCAGACGGGCCCAGACATGTACTGGCTTAAGCAGGGGGACACTTCTGGCACTGCAGGATCTGAGTCCCTGGCGGTGTAGTGCGTTAATGATGGTAGCCTTTGTGTCGTTGGTCCCAGCTCTCTGCAGATCATTCACTAGATCCCCCTGTGTGATTTTGGGATTTTTGCTCAACGTTCTTGTGATCATTTTGACCCCACGGGGTGAGATCTTACGTGGAGCCCCGGATCAAGGGAGATTATCAGTGGTCTTGTATGTCTTCCATTTTTTAACTATTGCTCCCACAGTTGATTTCTTCACACCAAGCTACTTGCCTATTACAGATTCAGTCTTCCCATACTGGTGTGGGGCTGCAATTTTGTTTCTGGTTTCCTTCTACAGCTCTTTGCTCTTCATCATAGTGGAATTTGGAGTGTGACTGTTTGAACTTGTTTTCAGTATAAAAGACACCTGTCCACAACCTCAAACAGGTGCCATTACTACAGGTAATGAGTGGAGGACAGAGGAGCCTCTTGAAGAAAAAGTTACAGGTCTGTGAGAGCCAGAAATCTTGCTTGTTTGTAGATGACCAGATACTTATTTTATACCATAATTTGCAAATAAATTCTTTCCAAATCAGACAATGTGATTTTCTGGATTTATTTTCTCATTTTGTCTCTCAAAAGTTGAGGTCTACCTTATGATGTCAATTACAGGCCTCTCTCATCCTTTTAAGTGGGAGAACTTGCAAAATTGGTGGCTGACTAAATATTTTGTCGCCACTGTATAAAGCCGCCTATAAGATTTAATAACCCAGATTAAGCAGGAATTTAAATGAATAAATTACAGGTCCTGCTGAATCTTTACCAACAAAACTATACATCAATCAGCTTGGCTCCTCCTGTTCTATATAATGCTGCTGCTATATAGAATGTTTAATGTGACAGGTTCCCTTTAATCCCCCCTCCAACCCCCAGAAAATTTCAGAATTTTTTTATTCCTGTAATTAGAACAAAAACAATAACACCCACATCCTATATACTGTAAGATGCACATTTTCACCCAAATTTTAGGGGAAAAAAGGGATATACTTTATAGCCCGAATGTACTGTCTCATGGCGGTAGGAGGCTGGAGTGTGGTGATACTGAAGGAAGCCGGAGTCAGCGTTTAAGGGGTTAAACCCCATCCCTGGCAGTCTGCTGTTCAGTGCCCCCGGCAGTTGTCGCTAACAGAAGGGATGGAGCCGACACCATCTCTGCTGCTAACATTTAGCTGAATGCGAAACACCATTAGTCACTCCAATACCCCCCGGCTATGTAATTCGGTTCGGGGATCGGTTGCCTTGGCAGCAGGAAGCCTCATGCAGGCTTCCACAGCTGCCATGTATGTACACCTGTTAAACGCTGCCATAGGGTTCATAGATAATGAGTGAAAATCCTATATGCAGCAATACAAATAGTACTGCTGTATATAGGACAAGGGATTGTGCCCCGCAGTAGTCAAGTACCTTATTGGGGATAAGTGTCACCATATCCATTAAAATCCAAATCTATTAAACTATAACATAATTTATCCCATACCCTGTACACCATAAAAAAAAAAAATTCTAAACACTAAAATTGTGTTTTTTTGGCCATTTCATATTCCTAAAAACTTGGAATAAAAAAAAAGTGATCAAAGAGTGGCATCTATCACAAAATGGTACCAATAAAAACTATATTTCAGTCTGAAATTTTTGCTTTCAATTTTTTTTCATATTTTTTCTTCATCCTCCTCCAAAACCTAGGTGCACCTTATAGTCCAACAAATACGGTTCAATATTGAAATCTCTATTTTTCCCTTCAGCCTTTTACTATTATTAGTTAACATCCTGACCTATAATAGATGGTTGATGTCGTGAATCTAGAAGAATTTTTGAAAGTGGTGGAACAAGCATCAAGTTAGTTACCAGTAGTTATAATGGAAGAGGTTTGTGACCAGTGAATCATAGCTTTATCTTCATATGTAAATCTTACAGGTTATTCTGGTCCTGGGTGGAGTACATAGGAAATAAAGAGTGTTGTATGTCATGATGCACTGAGATTTACAGATGAATAGCACTCAGACTCTGGGTCTTTGAGCTAAAGGCTCTTCCTGGACCCTTCATGTAACTACTAATGACTTCACACTCTATTCTACTTAAAGGGGTATTCTGGAACTAAGTAAGATTCTTAGAAAATACTCAAGAGGGTGGAGACTTGTTCTTCAGCAAGCAAAGGGAAAAAAAAAACCCAGCCTGAAAAAGTTGTCAGCAATGCATGATGGGAACTATAGTCTGCTACTAACATAGGCTGTAGTTGAAGCCCAGATGACTCTTGCTGCATTTTTTGAGAGCATATAGGAGACAGTAATGTGATAAAGAGGATATTTATGTTAAAATGTAGGATTACTGTATTATGTTTGTTTGGTGTATAATGAACCCAAGGACTTCTTTCAAGTTTTATTCAAATGCCGAAATATCCCTTTAATGATGACATGTTGTATAAAATGTAGGTGTGTTAAAGTGACACATTGGTATCTTATGATAGTGCCATATATCAGGATCAGTTAACTGTGCGAATAAAAAGGTAATATTCTTGCATTTTTATATAGCTGGGTGGATTATGGATTTCCATATTGATTGGTCTGGTTTTGATTATACCCATTTCATTTATTTAACTTCCCCTTACCAACCTAAGTGAAGAAACCATTGTTCTAAATATACTTTGCAGTAAATTAGATGAAGTTATGTGTTTTTCTTATTGCGTCTATAAGAACTGTATAGCATTCACTTACATAAAAGCCATCTATGGAGTAGTGACTATTTACCATAGTGTTTTTAATACATATATTTTCACATATATTTTTATAGTTAATATCCAACAGTGATGCATATTTTCATATTTTATGGGCAGGGAAAACAATTCACGTCACTTATTCCAAGAGTGACAGTGAAAGTGAATGGGAGCCGGAGGTCAGTGTTCTAGAAATACATGGTTTCCAGCGCGCACGTCTAAAACACTCGCCGTATTGTGGCATGCACAGTATGTGCCACAATACCCTGAAGATCAATTTTGGCCAAATCCCTGGTAGAAATCCAAATGTGCATTGTAATTAGCTGGAAAAATGGGCCACATGCATGAAAACTGTCTAGGTCTAAGACTTTCTTTGATGCCCATAGCAACCAATCGGAGCTCCCTTTTCATTTCATTTAGTGCTTGATAAATGATAGGGGTGCTCTGATTGGTTGTTATGGGCAACAAAGAAAGTCTTAGACCTAGACAGTTTTCATGCATTTCCCGCAAAAAGTTTACTTGCTCCCACTAAATTAAGTCCTTGTTAAATATTGACAAATTCTATTGATTTGTGTTGGAATTTCCTTGGCTTTATTTATAGAAAGAAAAAGTCCCAAAAATGTAGACAATGCTAAAGACATACGAGTTCCTCTTAACAGATACATGCTATGGACAACTGTACTACACCCATTATTTTTTTTAAAGGAGCATAATTGCACTCTTCTACTTTTGACTGAACTTTATGGTGTGCCATAAACTTAGAAATATTCATCCGGTTGCTGCACTTTTTAATTATGACAAAATAAAACTTATAGAAAATAAACTTTTATTGGCAAAAATATAATTTCATTATCAACAAGAAATAAGGTACAAAACCAAATGGCATGGCTTAAAGTGTTTACTGTGCTTTACATTTACTGAACAGGAATAATTATGGTAGAAATAGATTCTTCAGCACTGAATAGCTGTGAACAGTCAGAAGTAATGAGATGTTAACCCAGAACAAAATATCAAAATAGGAAAGCATCTTGGAAAACAATAAGTGGAGTTTCCCTTTCATTTGAAGAAGACCACTGTACATACAGTACATATTCAGATTTAAAAAAAAAAAATTCTGAACAGGTGGAAACGAAATCTAATTAAAGTCCTCTAAAGTGTTTACCACAGAAAAAATGAAACAACTTACCACTTAGGTTACTACTTCTGATCGCTATTAGCAGGGCAGAGAGGGGTCCTACTACATTTGTTTATGGACTGCATTCCGCTGATAGAGGGAAAACTCTCTAACTTGCAAACTAAATTCTTGAAATCACCTTTTTGGCACTTAGCAGGGTCATTAAGTTAGATCAATGGTGCCAACTAGTTAAGCCTTGATAGGATGTTGAACAGATGTCCTAATGCAAAGAAATACTACCCTGGTGACAGATTTTCTCTAAGGATGTTAAAGTACCAATATGGCAAGAAATCCAATACAAATATCAAGCAGCCCAGAAGAAAGCCATCAAGAATATTAGCCAAGTGCAAATATGACTGTTTTGTTCTGCAAGCAGAGCCCTTGGTAAATATCAGCTCTGGGAGGCTCCATGAAGGGATTAATGGAATTATCCTCCAGCCACTAATCCATGACTTTGAACATGAGTTTCAAGAACCAGATGTAAAAACACCAGATGACAGAAGGTACGCTATCATCTCTGCACCACAAGTTCACACAAAGGGCCACATGTATGAAACTGTTGAGGTCTAAAACACACTCTTTTGCAAATAGTAACCTATGGGTAAAAAAGTGAGTTTTAGACCTAAGCAGGTTCATACATGTGGCCCAAAGTGTTTGCATCACTAGCAAATACACTTAAAATAAAAGCAATAGTGCCTCTATCTACCGATCACATCATTTCTGATGAAATGCCATATTTGCCAGTTTATTTCCTAAAACACAACTTGACATCTATGTAAAAGAGGGATTGAACTCATGTTGGCTCTGTCACCTTCACTTTTGAGCGCTTCTTCTGCTTGAGCACCACAACAGAAGCATACAAATCTGATGAAGTTGTGCAACATCCCTTAGAGCAATTCTCTCCTAAAAGGGTTTGGGAATTACTGAAGGGAATTTTTATAGGGAAATGTGCACCAGGTCCCTTGTATGACAAGGCAAAAAAAATAAAATAAAAATATGTGGATGGTATAAACCATTGATTAATTAGCTTTGTTCTAAATTATGGATTTAGCAAAGTTTGTTTGGCAGTGATATCCTGTTTAGTAAATTATTCAATCTTCGGACACAACAAAATTACATTTTGAACTTTTTAGAGAAATACAAAAAAAATCCTATCAAGGGAAGACACTTATTGACTTCATTACTTTTCTAAAAACCATAGATATTCTCGATTAATATGTTATTTCAGTGGCTCACTTGCATAATAAAGTAGTGGATCAGTACTCTCCAGAATCGCCCAGACTCTACCTTGTAGAATCTCATGTAGATTGTGTGATAGATATTGTCCACAAACCAGAAATCAATATTTTAAGGTTAAAAAGGGGAAAATGTCTAATCTAAAAACATTAACATTTCAAATTATTTCGAAATTAAAAGTTATGTAACATTTAAGAGTGTAAGAACAACCATGACTTCTTCATCTGGAATTTCTTCTCAAAAGAGTTTAAAAGTGCTGATAGCCAAGGCTGCATGCCAACCTTAGACACACAGTCAAGTTCTTTCTTTTAAAGCTCCCTCCATGGATTGCAAACTGTATGTAAAGTTAACTTGAACAGGATGGTAAGACTGTAATGATGAAGAATTTTTGGTATTCCTATCTTGGCTGTAGGAATTAATCCATTTGGAAGGTAATTTAAATTCTTCATAAAGCAGAATTAAACTTCAAGATGTGAATCAACAGCTGGATTAGGATTTGTAGATCTTTGTGGGGTTGGATCAGATGCTCTACTGAAGCGTTATGTTTGCAAGAATTACTGGAATATGTATCATCATAAGTCTATACAGAATCAATTACAACATAATCTTCAAGTAGTTGAAAATCATCTTAGGATGACAGAGCACATTTTGAAGTTGCCTTGATCAGAGAAGTTTCTTTGCTCTTTAGAAGTCATGTACAATCCAAGATTCATACTATATGCTCAGTTCATACTTTGTTAGTAAAATTTCCTTCATTTTATGAAGCTTGGATGAACCAAGTTGGAAGAAAGAATGAGCAAAATAGTTCAGTATTTCTTGTTAAACCCAAACTGATTAATGCCTGATCCAACAGATCTTTGATTCTGCTGAGAGTGGAAAATAGTGTTCACCAATTCACACATTATAGACTTCTTCAACAATGTCAGGGGTATGGTTGACTCTGCCCTTTAACTGATCAATCGAGGCTTTTTTAAGAATTTGCCAACCTCTGCTTGTTTTTCTTAGTGAAAGTTTTCTTAGCAAAGCCGGAGTTTCACTTATAGACACCCTCTTAGTTTTGAGTTTATTTTCATGGATATCCATCGCCACACAGTCATCAGTTGGATCATCATCCTGAAAGTAATTTGTTTTATACGTCTCTAAATCCTTGCGCTCCTCAACTCTGTAAAATAAGAATCAATTATGACAATTTTAGCTTGTTCTTTTTTTCTTCCTTTTCCACTTTGGCTATTTTGCATTAAGAATGAAACGGATCAATTATTAGCCACCCTCCTTTTCATCATATTAGAGATTGATTTGATTTAATCATTTATTGAATCAAGTGAATCTAAATTTGTTAACTTGTGTGGGTGGATGGCAAAATTGTTTCTATTTTCATAATTGTCTTTTTGTGAGCGGTTTTCTTTAATTTTATAACCCATTGGTATCTGGTATTAAGGTTTTCCATGGGGAATTTGGTGTTTGGTTGCAAACCATTCGGAACTTCAGCTTCATAAATTATATGTACACATTTTTAAATTAATAAACATGAATTTTGTAACCCATTTGTATATTTTATGTTGTGGCCAATGTAGGCGCCATTATATAAGGGGACCCAAATCAAAATGCTGCAGCTGGGCCGATTGTGTTGGGAACCATGGGATCCCAATTCACATTCTCTCTAAGCCTTGTCAAAAGATGACTAATGGTGGACATATTTGTTTATTCATTGTAGTATTTAAAAATTGTCTGTTTGTTGCTGTCCCCCCAAACAGCATCAAATGTTTTGTTTTAGGCACCACTCACAGCGGAAGCGAAGTGTAATTCACATGTGCTGAAATGCCTTGTGGAATCTGTATCCCATCATGTAATAAGTGGGAGTCTGCACCATAGTTTAAGAACAAAAATTTGATGACATATCAATGTATGAATGTTTTCTGCACTGATAGACAAAGCTTAACTGGATCTAAATCTGCTGCACAGTTGTTTTTTGGACCCCAAGTTCTTTTTGAATTTTATAAACAATGGGACTTTTTTTTGCTTAAGAGGGCACTTACCGGAGATACCAAGTGTCTCCTAAACCAAATTCCTTGCCACAAATGCCGAGACGAGGCCAGAGGGCTTTGGGCATCTTTCGTTCAAGCATTATAGTTGTTGCTACAACCTGTAAGAATGAATTAACAATTATTTTATTATTAAAAGAGCCTCATGTACGAAACCTAGTGTTCACTTAGGTTCGATAGGAAACAGGCTTAAATGAAAACATATGTTTAAAAGGGTGTTTTTAGTGAAGACATTTATGGTATATGGACAAGACAGAAACTGCCAAGGTTGTTTCTTTGTTTCCAAAATTCCCAAAGTGAATTTATGGAAATGATGTAGTTTGCTATGCTATGCTGCTTCCATAATCCCAAGTTACAGAAACATTAGAGCTCACTATGTCTTGCGGTTTCCATAATTCCCATTAACTTATATGGAAATTAGGGAAAACTGCAGAACACAATCAGCTCATCAATTTCCATAATTCCAACAATTCCAACTTTATTATTTATATAATGCAGAAGGGTACCCAAGCAATCTTGCCCCCCTAGTGGTCAAGTATCTCAGGGGGACTGCATGCTAAAGAAAAAAAATAAAGTTTCAAAAGTATAAAAAATAATTTAAACATATTACAAGTTCAAAACAATATTGTTTGTAGAGATGGGCGAATTTCTCGAAATTCGGTTCGCTCACTTCGCCGAATTTCCCGACAAAAAATAAACTTCTTTCCGAATTACTTCGGGATGAATCATGTTAAACAGCTATTTCCAGGCTGCACAGAGCCTGCAGGGTGCTGTAGAACGTTGTGCCATGCTTAAATATGCAGAGGGAGCTTGGTTTGGTCTTCATACAATGTTGTGTTTTAGTATGACACACACATGACTGCTGCCGCTCTTAGAATCGCTTCACTATAAAATTCCCTGGGCACTTAAGAGGGCAAAACTGACCAAAAAACTGAAGGGGGAATGTAGCCTGATAAAGTCATGGCAGCGACAGCTGGAAAAAAACAAGCTGAGGGCTCAGGTGGCAATATCAGTGACAGAGTGTGGAGGTGATGGCAGCAGCCACTGCAGCATGAGGTCAGAGAGTGGCACAATGACATTCTGGAGGTGGCAGAAACAGGAGTAGGCCAAAGAGTGGCACAATGACACAGTGTTTAGGTCATGGCAGCAGCCACAGCAGCAGCATGAGGTTAGACAGTGGCACAATTACATTCTGGAGGTGGCAAAACAGTAGTAGGCCACTTAGTGGCACGATGACAGAGAGTGGAGGTGACGGCGGCAGCAGCATGAGGTCCGACAGTGGCACAATGACATTCTGGAGGTGGCAAAAACTGGAGTAGGCCACAGAGTGGCCGTGGCAGGAGCAACAGCATGAGGTCAGAGTGGCACAATGACACAGTGTGGAGGTCACGGCAGCAGCCACAGGAGCAGCATGAGGTCAGACAGTGGCACAATGACAGTGTGGAGGTGGGTGGCAATACCAATCCCTTGTAAAGATGTTTGGTGGCAGATGGAGAAACTGTCAGCAGATGTGTGGCATCAGGCGGGTGGTGGCATCAGAATAGTGGCTGAGGCAGGTAGTTTGAACCCAGACTCATTTCTCACAGTTTGGGTGAGGCGTCATGGCTGATGTAGTCTGACGCCTAAGGCATTGGTGTGTGGAAATCCTGGCCGATCCACGCCTGATTCATCTTGACAAAGGTTAGTCGTTCCACATTTCCCGTGGACAAGCTGGTTCTCCTTGGGGTAACGATGGCCCCCAGTCGCACTGAACACCCGCTCTGATGCCACACTACTGGCCGGGCAGGACAGCTTCTCCACTGCAAACTCGGCAAGTTGAGGCCACACATCCAGTTTGGCTGTCCAGTAGTCCAGCAGATCTTCTAACTGGGGTGGCAGAGTGCTGTCCAAGTAGGCCACCACCTGTTGGTTCAGGGTCTGCTCCAGGTCCTGCTGCTGCTGGCGACTGCCCTCCTCACAAGGCGGGTGAAGGAAGCTGCTCATCAGTGACTCCAGACTTAGGTTGCTGCTGATGGAGCTGGTACTGCTCCGACCCCCCCACCTTCCACCGGCAGCCGTGGCAGTAGTACGTGAGCGCTGAAGAACCCACCGGTCAGACCTGTCAGAGGAGGGACGATGCCGCACATAGGCAGTGGCCAACTGATTACGGAGGATTTCTCTATAGTTTTTGAGTTTGTCCTCCCTCTCAATAGCTGGGAAAAAGGCTCCCATTTTGGACCGGTAGCGAAGGTCCAATGGGGTGGAGAGCCAGAAGTCATCCCTCTGCCGGATGGCGACTATTCGGCTATCACTAGCCAGGCAAATCAGCATGCGGCAGGCCATCTGCACAAGTGACTCCGAGGGGCTCCCTGCCTCCATCTCCACTGTATACTGCCATGGTGCTTGCGGGTCATCTGCCTCGTCTTCCTCATCTCCATCTACCTTCTCCAGCTGCTCCTGCTCCTCCTCTTTTGTCACCTGCGTAGAAAATCCACTCAGTTCACCAGACAATGCTTCTGCTCCAATGTCCTCCTCCTCCTCCTCCATTTTAGTCCCCACCGGACTCATGTGGCCGCAAGATGTAGTCGCCACGTCTCCAGTCCCCTGCCCAGACAGATTTTTCAGCATCTGTTCCAGGACATGATGCAGTGGAATGACGTTATTCATCCCGTAGTCCTGGCGACTGACAAATAACGTGGCCTCCTCGAATGGCCTCAACAAACGGCAGGTGTCACGCATGAGCTGCCACTGGCTGACATCAAAGTTACACAGGGGAGTACTCCTGTCCGCCTGGATCATCAAAAAATCGTTAATGGCCTTTCTCTGTTCATACAGTCGGTCCAACATGTGCAGGCTGGAATTCCAACGGGTGGAAACATCGCATATCAGAGTGTGTTGGGGGAGGCCGTTCTGCCGCTGCAACTCGAGGAGGGTGTTCCTGTCTTTGTAGGAATGGATGAAGTGCATGCACAGTTTCCTGGCCATTTTCAGAATGTTCTGAAGATCGGTGGAAGACTTCAGGAACCTTTTCACAACCAGATTGAACACGTGCGCCATGCAGGGCGCATGGACCATCCCTCCTCTGTGCAGCGCGGACACCATGTTCCTCCCATTGTCCGTCACCATGGTTCCGATTTGCAGTTGGCGCAGAGAAAGCCACACATCGATTTCTTGCTGCATGACGCGGAGCAGTTCCTCCCCTGTGTGACTTCGTTCGCAGAGGCAAGCCAGATGTAGAACTGCGTGACACCGCTGTGCCCTACACATGTGGTATGATGGAGCAGTACTTGTGGAGGCTGAGATGGTGGTGGTGGTGGAGGAGGAGGAGGCGGCGGACATTGGCGCAGGAGCAACAGTTTGACAACATGGAGGAGAAAGCGCCGTCTCCTGTCCAAGTTGTTGGTGTGCCTGGGCAGGAAGCACATTCACCCAGTGGGCCATTAAGGACATGTACTGGCCCTGACCGTAGTTACAGCTCCAGACGTCCGCGCTGCCGTGCACCTTGGAACAAACCGATAAGCTCAAGGACTGGCCCACCTTCTGTTCTACATATTTATGAAGTGCTGGTACTGCCTTTTTGGAAAAGAAATTACGGCTTGGAACTCTCCATCTCGGTTCGGCACAAGCCATTAGTTCTCTGAACGGTGCAGAGTCCACTATTTGGAAAGGGAGGGACTGCAGTACCAACAACTTGGACAGGAGCACGGTCAGCTGCTGCACCTTAGGATGGTTGGACGCATACTGTTGTCTCTTTGCAATCGCCTCGCTGAACGACTGCTGGCGCCATGAGTAGCGAGGAGCAGGAGCATCTGGACTGGGAGATTATGTCAAAGAGAAACAGCTCCCTTCTGCAGAGGTGGTGGAGCCTTGACTGGCTGCAATGGCATGCGTGCCACTGGGCGCTGCTGCTGCTGTTGCTGTGGCGGCAGGATGGACCACCACATCTGAGCCATGTTTCTCCCAGGCCACCGGAAGGTGACGCTGCATGTGTTGACGCAGGGCCGTGGTACCAACGTTAGCTCCCTGGCCACGCTTCACTTTCTGCCCACAGATTCTACATATACCCATATTCGGCTCCTCCGGTGTCTTAGCAAAGAACTGCCACACTGCCGAGTATCGGATTTTACCGCCAACGATCCGCACTGAGTGACTACTACCGCCGCTGCCTCACTGAGCCCCTGTGCCGCTACTTTCTTGGACCCGTGAAGCGGGTTTTTTACCCCGTGGCCGCTTGGCTCCCGACCGCACACTGCTGCTACCCTGCTGACTCACGGCCACACAACCCACTTGCTGGCTGTGCCGCTGCCTGATGCGCAAGCTGATGCCCTCTTCTCCTGACGATGATGAAGCCCTTTCCTCACCCGGCTCCCAAGTGCGGTCGGCTACATCATCATCTATTCGTGCCCCATGTAGCGGCATGTGCTCGCAGCCATTTTATCAATCAAAAGTACACTTCGTTCACCCGAAGTCCCCCAAACTTCGACTTCGTTCAGAACCGAAGTTTTCCTGAAATTCTAAACGAATTCCACTTCGTTAGAATCAATTTGCCCATCTCTAATTGTTTGCCATTTTATAATTAAAAGAATGTAAAAAAATGGTTACACATAATTGGTACTGTCACATTGATGAAGTCCACTATATTAAAATAATTGTACATTTCACTTTTTTTTTTTTTTAAAGCGGAATAAAAAGTGTTCAAAAATGTTGCATGTGTCCCAGAATGGTACCAATAAAAACTACACCTCAGCTCGCAAAAGATGCACCCTCAATCAGGCCCAGTTGGAAAAATAAAAAAGTTATGGGTCATAGTATATGGCGCATGCAGCACAAATTTAAGACAAAGGGAATGTTAAACTACTTATATGGTATCACCATATTCATGTCGACCTGCAGAATACAAAATCCCCTATGCTATGTATGAAAACACTAGCATTATAAATGGTATGTGGTAGTTGAGGAGCCCTGTTACAGAGTTTGCATTGGAACCCAGCTATACCCACATGGAGTGTCCATATGTGTTATAGAGCAGCAGACACTCTGCGTGGCATCATATAATCTCTTTTAGAAGCATATCAAATTGGATTTATATAGTGCTATATAATTGTCCTATAGGCAACTATGGAAGCTATAATAATATACATGAGCATTTACAGTGTTAAAGAGAAAACATATGGATACCCCAGAAAGGTAAGAGTTTGATGGAGACCATTACTTATACTTTTACTTGAGGAACAGATAGCTTATTTTAAAGAATATTCCCTCATTGAGCTTGATGCACCTGAACATAAGACATCCAGATTAGATCAACCTACCTGAGCTCTCCATAATTCATCTCCTTCATGAGCTACACGCATGTGTGTGTCCCCCATCATGGCAATTAAAAGATTTAACATTAGTAAAGCAGCAACAATTCCAAATGCGGAATACATGAGGCTGAACATGAATGGCACGTCTATTGCGTAGTTTGCTGGACCATCAATGAGTGTTAGAAAAAGTTCAAACGTGCTAAACAGAGACATGGGATATGTCATAAATTGACCAAGTTCTTCAGAGTCCTGTGTTTGAAATATGACAAAGAAAGCTGTAGAGGGAAGTGACAAAATAAAAAAATAAGGATTTAACAGTTGTACACTTGGAAATTTAGGACATGCACATATTCCGAAAACTGGGGACTGCTGCACAAGTTTTCCATAGAGGCCCGTTGTGCTCGTTTGCGGCCGGTTTTTCAGACCGTCTGCAAAACCGCAAACCGTCTGAAAAACCGTCCGCAAACCCGTGCTATAGGGACATGACCTTAAGGAAATAGAAGCTCACATTTAACCAATGCAACAAAATAACAAGGTTTGTGGGTTCTTCTTACACAGGTTCTTTCTGGCCATTTGACAACACTCCCATTCCCCACATCACAATCAAGCTTAGGATAACAGACTTCATAGAAATTTACTTTTACATCAAAAACTGGAAATATTATTGAATTCAGCATTTTTAGATTTCATTTTCACCACTATTCACATGAACATCTAGACTCTAGAATTTTCAATGTATTCTAAAACATCTTGCAGTAAATATGGTATTTTAGGGAGTTCCTCTCAAAGCTGCCATTAAAAGGGAATTACATATTTATCATAAAAACATCTATTTTAGATATGGGAGGTGTTTCTCTTCATAACAGGGGTCTCTAAAAAGGTTGTAATGTTATGGCGTGCTTAGCTGTAGATGAATCCTGAATTGATGTAAAATTACACATCTGGTCTGCGTTTGCACACATAATGACCCATCACCAAATTTATAAAGAGACATATATAATGTAAGCTCACCTGCTCCAAACCCAAGAATAACCACAGCCATTAGCCAACAAAAACGCAACAAATCACCAAATATCATCTGAAAAACAAAGCTCGAAGGTCAGGATTCAGCATCAGTGCATATTCATTTGTTTCAGAAGTGATTATACAGTACATTGTGCAAAGGTGTAGTTCTATCCCACCATACGGAAAAGCAACATTTCAGCTTCCTCACAGAGCTTTTGTCAAGCCACCATTTGGCACCTGCTTTTCTTTGTGTGGAGTGCTGTGAAGGTTGTTTTCTATTTCATGGTAAGCTTTTGAAATCAAGGCTATATATTTTTTATTTTATTTTTATTTCACCTTCTCTTTGCATAACTTAGATAATTTTCTCTCTCAAAGTCAAATTTACTTAAAAATGAAAAGTTGATTTCCTGAGTTTAGCAAAATGTTGACCTGGGATTTTAAAGGAAACCATTGAATACTCCTCTTGAGATAGCTATACTTATTTTTCTATGCATTAAAGATGGAGAAATTTGTAGGCTATTGCTACCGTGTTGCATGGATGATTAGATTTCTTATTACGTGACCATTTTCCCTATACAGGATAATGGAAGGTAAATTATTTTACAGGAGATCCTTATTTTAAACTCTAATATGGGTAAAATAGTCTTAGGTAATAGGAAATATATTAATGAACAAAGTAAAGTTTCACAAAATTGCTCATCTCTACTTATCTTACACTTGGGCGAACATAAAGGAAAAAAAAAAAACATTAATTTCAGTAGGATTAAACATTACCTGATATTTGTAAACTCACTTCTGGTTTTTGGAATGTATATGCATTCCAATGTCTGTTTTTACTCCCTGTAGGTCGCTTGCAGGGTTTTTCGTGGTATATTTATATTTTTCTATCTTTTTTGATACTTTTGCTTTGTTTATGGAGGGTTTATTGTCCCGGTTTTATCATCATTTCCAGTCATTTTAACCTGGGATATTCTTTTCATTTGAATTTGTTTATTGGTTGCGAATTGGCTATTTTCTCCTATATATGGCATCATTTCCTCCTCCCCTCTAACCACTGATGAAGCATTCATGCGAAACATGCTTTGGGTCTTTGCAGCGTGCCATTTGGTCTGTGTTATCCAATTATTATGGCTTGATTTTGTATTAGTTATTTATACACATTCTCTTTATTATTTGTTACTTTATTGGGGCATATGCATCTTTTTATTATATCACTTTATGTCATGTGTACCATCATTATTTTTCTATAATTAAGTTATTTTGTTTTGGGATATACTTACCTATAGCACTTTAGGCACTTTTTTGCACTGCTATTGTTTATTTTGTATATGTGTTGATTTAATTTTTCAATAAAGGAATATTTTATTGGGTTCATGTAGTTTTGTTTGGCACTGCAATATAACATCTAATGACATAATTGATCATTTACCTTTTGTAACATGATGGTAAATGGTCCAAGCATCTGAAAACCACGGGTAAAGTACATGATGTAACACCAGCCCAGTACCAAAGCCACTGACATAGGAATATCTTCTCCATCACTGTTGGTCAACCTCATGACCACAACTGCCATCACCATACAGGCAAAAACAATTCTACAAAAAGCAAGTGAGGTTAATAGATGGTTAGTATAAGAAAAAAGGCCACTTTTACTAGGTAGTTTACCCCAGTTTTTAACAAACTACAACAACAACATAGCAAATGTATTATGTTACTCTGAAAAGCACAGCGAGTAAGAATAGTCCATGTTTTAGATAAATTTACTATCCAGAGAATGGCACAAATGAAGATTTCATTTTTTGACTTTTCTGACTTATTAAACGTATCCTAGACATTTCAGTTTTCTTAATTTTGGCCGAAGTCTTATGAACATTTTTTTTTTTTAAAGAGACTTCTCTAGAACAACTATAATGGTCTTACATGATTATGTGAAATGGACCACCAAGGACAGTCTGCCCAAAATATCTCGTGGCTCCAACCCTAATTAGATCAGGAATCTAAAACATAAAATATATAAACTTTTAGAAATTATTACAGACCAAAATTCAAATTAAGACAACATTTAGGATTTCTTACCAAAAGCAGTAGTATAAAAATTGCCCCCAAAACGCTAACAAGTTCCCCAACTAGACGGAGGTTATCCTGGTAGGTTGTATATGCTTCCTGTGGGGATCCAATAAAGAGAAAAAAGTCATAAATAAGAGGCATAAAAACTGTATTTGTATGCTTAATCACTTTGAACACTTACATGAAGAGGTCTTTGAATTAAGAGGGTTGCATCTCGAGAATCATTTGACTTAACCGAAATGTCCTTAAGAGGTCTGTAAGTGCAACACATTGTCACACAGATCATATACAAGACATAGACCGCCGCTAAGAACCAAAAGTATGGTCGACCACAGCTCCTCCACTTCAAACTGACAAGTTCTTTCACTGGCGTAAGATCAAGGATATGGCGGGCCTACAACAAATGTTAAGTAGATTGACCATGTCAGAGAATGTGTACATGAGGAACACAAACATACTAAAATTGATTAACAGATATACTTACTGCTCTTTTTCTTGAAGACACCACAAGTTCCAGCACAGACTGATCTTCTCCCCAAGAGTCTATACCCGACAGATCATATAAGATGGATGTCACTGGGCCAAAATTCCACTGGACCTGTTTTCGCTTATTTAATAAATGCTGAAACATCTGAGAAGGCAAGACAAAATCTGAACTGTGAAATTTTTATTTGCAAAAAACAAGCACTGTTGATGACTGGAACACATCTAAAAAGGTTTAGAAATCTAGACTTGCATTTTCAATGTGTGTCCTTCTAATTCATCAATTATTTAACAATATTGAGCACAACACCTTGTTGCAATAGCCTTTAATAACTAATTTTAGTGTCTTGCAGAGATCCAGCCGGTTTACTAAGCTTTACAGGCAATACTAACTTGGTCTCTTTAGTGCCCCCTATAGATAGATATCCTGTAAGTAATGTCCAGTTTATTACAGTCTTAAAACAGGGTTAAGAATATCAGCTAAAACGGGACACTCCGCTATAGACCGTTGTTTTAGAGCTCTTTTTCTGTGCTATAGGTTACCTCTCTTCTCTGCAGCTGTTTGTAAACAGTGTCCCTTAGACCTGTTAGGGTATGTTCACATGGCATATTTGCAGGGCTTAATTGTGCTGCAATATGTCTATAGTATGCCCCACAAAAACGGTAAATCATAGCACTCAGTGAGTGCTATGATTACCTGTAGTCTTCCCTGGCGCATACGGTTTGCCAGCAGAAAGACGTGCCAAAGAAAGTAAAAGTCTATGGGGCTGGCAGAGTGCCTTGGAAGTATGTGCTGGCCAGCGCGTACTTCTAAAGCAGCAGGCATATAGTGGCGCACACATTTTATGTTGCTATATGCCTTCTATAAAGTCATGTGAACATACCTTGCTCCAAACCGCAGTCTCAATAAAGCCCCTTGTTTTCTACTTCATTTTGAAAACTTTGGGAGGCAGGGTCAAAGGGGTGTGACCTCAAATGCGGCTTTGATAAAAGCCACCCGATTTCCTTGATTCGACACCTACATGTTTCTTATGTGTCAACTACTGAGCTTTCTGTCAAAGAGCCAAAAAAACACACCAAAAAAAAAAAAAACTTTCATAGATGATCATATAGAATGTCATATATTGCCCAAGATGTCCATTCATGAAGGAAGCAGACTCAACTTTTTGGCAGCCCTATTGGATGCCCTGGGAAATAAAAACTAGATATTCTTTTTCCAAGAAGCATGCATTTGGTTCCACTTGGTACTGGGTTCTGGGATTTTTACTCACTATTCTTGAGATCATTTTGACCCCACATGGTGAGATCTTGCGTGGAGCCCCAGATAGAGTGGTCTTGAATGTCTTCCATCTAGTTATTGCTCCCACAGTTAATTTCTTCACACCAAGCTGGTTGCCTATTGCAAATTCATTCTTCCCAGCATGGTACAGGGCTACAATTTTGTTTCTGTTACAATTTTGTTTTGTTTCACCATAGTGTAGTTTGGAGTGTTACTGTTTGAGGTTGTGGACAGGTGTCTTTTATACTGATAACAAGTTCAAACAGGTGCCATTACTACAGGTAATGAGTGGAGGACAGAGGAGCCTCTTAAAGAAAAGATTGCAGGTCTGGAGAGCCAGAAATCTTGCTTGTTTGTAGGTGACCAAATTATTTTCCACCATAATTTGCAAATAAACTCTTTCCAAAATCAGGCTCAATGTGATTTTTTGGATTTGTTTTCTCATTTGGTCTCTCAAAAGTTGAGGTCTACCTTATGTCAATTACAGGCCTCATCTTTTTTAAGTGGGACAACTTGCATAATTGGGGGAAAAAAAGTATTTGTTAGCCACCACAGTAGATGTCAAAAGGAGAGGACATCCCTCCTATTTTCGTTCTCTCCTTAGTGTGTCTGTACTCTAGTAAACAATCAGGCCTGTGATTTCCCTTTTAATCCCCTTTTTCTAGTCCATCATATCCTGCCATTCATCCATTTCTTGTTGCATGTAGTGTGGGGTTAGTATCTGTACTGTATTTTATGCTCTTGTACTACAATATACAGTAAGCATGTCATATTTAATGTGCTGTTATATGGTGATGCAGTGCAGACTGGACATAACACATTTATATTTAACGACAGACAGAAACAAAGCTATTTTCAATAATGCTAAAATAATTATTTACAAATAGGCGTCTCCATTTAAACAGATTAACCCAGTCTTATTTTAAGACTCTTATATGGGTTGCATATGGACTTAGAGGTTGCTACCTATAGCTTGCTCTAGAAAGTCAGTCTTTATCTTTAGGTTATGTGCTAAAATTGCATGAACTAGTAGTCTCAAGGTACTCTAGAGAAGACAGCAAAGTTAGAGCACTACAGTATGTGGGGTCCCTCTGGACACTTCTGGTGTCTTCAGAACTAGTATATATTTAGATTTTAAATTCTATGTTTTGAGGGACATCAGGAGCATACCAACACACTCAACACCTCTAGCTGAGCTGGTAAGCCAAGATTTTGAACATTTGTTACAATTTACAACTCATGTACGAAATATACTTCAAAGACTCCAAATACACCAGGACTATCAGGACCAGAAGCCTTGGTCTTGGCTTGTTCCACATAAATTAGAAGTGATGCATTGAAATGAACAATATTGTCACCCAACATCTCATATTCATCTAACCCCCATGCACAAGACTATTACAGCTTTATTTTGTACAAAACTGTACTTGGTTTACCATTTGGTTTTCTGTAGAATCCACTTTACTTTTGTATGCCTCCAATTTTGTGGAGCAAAATGGAGTTTTTAACTTTAGTGTTCTGTTAGAGTCTGTCTGAAAAAAAAATGGTAGCATACCCAATCCAATTCCAAATGTATAAATAATCTGCAACTGGAGTCTGACTAATTTACTACAACAGTAAATGAAGTATACATGCTTATTAAGGATCATCTCTACTGTGTGCATTAGCCCTGAGACCAGGCCTGCACAACTTATGGTTGTAGGCGGCTTGAGGCCTGCCAAATCATTTTTCGCAGCTAGTCCATGCCCCAAAATGAGCATTCTCTGTCTGTTTGGAGGCATTCCCAGGTCAATTTGGAAGCATTCCCTCGCAATCTGAGAGCATTCCTGTTCAATCTGGGGTATTCCCAGGTGGTTTGGGCCTCCACCTCATGCCATGTTGTGCAGGCCTGCCTAAGACTGATTTTCCCACAAAACAGATTTGGTTTCTTCCATGACATTCAAACAGTTATACTTACAACAATATTTCCTTCGGATGCAGATAATTTGAAGGCAGTAAGGCCCATGTGATTTGGGATCATTTGAATGTCCATATCATTGTTTTCTTCATCACAGGCCAATATGAGATCATACATCTTACAGGAAAAAGTCTGGTTAGGTTGTAGGGCCAGGATATGGAGTATGGTGTTACCTACAAAACAGATACATTAAAATACTTACTATAGCCAATATTCATATTTTTGGCAAAGATACAATTGGATAAAGACACATTGGGCAACCAATAAAAATCACCAAGCCATAAAGCTGTAGCCAATTATAACCACAATTTGCATGTACTCTATATGTCATATATATACACAAGCACACACACATATATATATATATATATATATATATATATATATTATATAAACACACATACATACACACACTCTATACACATTGGAGAATTCTCCCACAATAGATACGAAAGATAATCTCCTTCCTATTGAATGCATTATTACAATGCAACACATTTTTAAAATGCACTCTCACCATAGGAATCTTGAGCCCGAACACAGGCACCATTCTCAATAAGCAGACGAACAATGGTCTCATTGCCAGTGCAAGCAGCAAAAGACAGAATGTGTTCACCTAAAACGAAAATGAATGGTAATTCAATCAAGTACATAGAGGAAAAAGAATCTAAAAGATGTTTAAGGATACATTTATGAAAAAGGTTAAAGCAAACAAATGTGGTGGCAATAAATGCACTTACCAAAGTAAAATAGGTTATCCGGGCTGTAAGAGAAGAAGCTGCCAATGGCTCGGGGAGAACAGACATCAGCACCTTTTTGAATCAGAAGTTTCACCAAATTCAAGTTTTGATTGACAGCTGCAATGTGTAGAGCAGTTTGCCCTACATCAATAATAAAAAAAATTTTTTATATATGTATATATAAAAATATAAGAGTGAACCTTTACGAGCACAAGTTAAACAAGTATTCCCATTCTTCATGTCACCTGTTATCCTTGAACACCATTTATTTATCGAAAATTGTAAATTTTCTATGCTGATTAATTTCATATTCTGTCTTTTCAGTTGTAGTGTTGCTCTTATAAGAGCCATGGGGCAGATTTACCAATGCAGTTGTGCCACAATTCTGGCATATATGCTTTATACTACATCCGTTATGAATTATGGACAGTCTTTAGATACTTTTGTGCCACACCCAATAAAAAAGATTAGCTGAAAGATTGTGGTTTGGCTGATAGGTGGCGTGTTTTGTGCGCAATGCCATGCTAAAAAAGTCCCCAAATTTTTGGTGCAATTCCCCAAAAGCATAAACAAAGCCAACAAAATAAAAAAAAGCTTAAAGCTAGCTAAAATGAAAATTTTCTCAACACCAGAAAAAACGGTGCATTTTTTAGCTGTCGACCAAAGTTTTGCATGTCTAATATTCTCTGCTCAAAAAAACAAAAAACCCCCATAGCTATTTATTCTAAAACTACATCACAGGTTATAGATCAGAAGGAACGGAGTTGATGAATATATATTTTTGTTGGGAAGATTCAGAAGAGTTGGCAATTTCTTTATTTAAAATTTAGTAGTCCATTAGTTGGTTTTATCAGTGATTAATAGCGAACCCTGTATGCACAAAGAAGGCTGTCGCTTAACCAAAACGACCACCCAATGGACCAAGTTTTACTGAATCTTTCCCTGGAAACTAGATAATCTGCTCAGCTCCTGTGCAGTTCTGATAGCATGTTCAATGTGACAGGTTCCCTTTTAAAAGGTGGATTTTCACACATAACCTCTACTGAAACCTAGACATTCAGATCCTAACTGCAGTAGACCCAAATACCCAACTCAACCAGTGAGAGACAAAAAGGCAGAAGCAGGGGGGCATTTGGTAAGGACTGCACACTGTAGAGCTCTGTTTAGAGTTTGGAAATATATTTTCAAAAAACTTACACATTGTGAATGTCCAACCAATTTGGGCTTAATGCAGTAAAAAATACTAAAATTTTCAGTTCTGAAAGTCCAAAAGAGAAGGAAAAAAAAAAATTGTCTTCAGCAAATTGGTGCTCATTTAGCTTCTTACTTTCCCTAAATAACATTGCATCAAAAAGGGCTAAAGGCTAAGAAAAATGGAGACCATCTCAATTTCAGTTAATTGATGTTAGCAACAGCCACAAAGCATCAATGCAAGTATCTGACCTTCATATAGGGTAAGGTAAGGGGGTTGATGAGGCTGGGGGCAGGGCAAGAATTTTTTTTGCAGCCTTGTTATCAATAAAGCAACCGTGAAGTGGGTTTTCCCGGCTCCTAGAAAGAGAATGAGAATATTATGGGTATCAGTCTCCACGGATTGCTCCTGACTTTCAATAGTAATTTGTCTTTGTGCTATGTTATACGTAAAGCCCACTTCTTAGCAATACTATTAAACAGTTCTACCCACTTACCTCTCACATACAGGTCAGTCGATGCGCATTCTAACAGTTTTTTGAGAGCCCCAATATCATTGTTTTTAGCAGCGCAGAGTACAGGGCACCGGACCTGAAAAGACAGACAAACATTTCAAAGAGCAAAAAAATTACAAAACCTTAACACATCATTTAGAAACCTAAAAAAGCATCGCCAGTATGGCCTCTTGTAAAGGTTTAGTACTTTCTCTTGTCAATAAGGCCCAAATGCAGAACCACAACTCCCCATGAAAAAACTCCATGTTCTGAAAAAAAATTGCAGTTGGCCAATTTCGGATTTCTGTCACTATCAATATGATGTTTCTACAATGGTTCTGACCTCAGGTGGTAGTGGAAGGAGTTTCAGTAGTTAGAGATGCTGGTAGACCTGTGCTAAAAGATCTCACCTTGGAGTGAACACCCCCATTTAACACAAACATACACAAGACTGTTTAGTTAATAAAATAGAAGGACAGCACTTGTGAAGAAAGCGTGGTTTATTTATCCCAGCAACGTTTCAGCTCTAACCAGAGCCTTTTTCAGACTTGGTTCGGTCTGTTGGACGTGCACTATTCTTCCTTTTTCTTACTAGTGTCGTTTCAACTATTTTCAATTGTTTAGTTAATAAGTCACAGTATGGACAATATTCAGTTCCATCGAAATCTTTTTTTCTTTTAAAGCAGGGGTTTCCCCAACCCTGTCCTAAAGGCACCCAACGGGTCATTTTTTTTGGTTTTCCTTAGCATTGCCAGTGAAGTCTTTTATGCAGTGCATTCGCAAAAGGTGATATCATTATTATCAGTGCATTCTGTGGGAGATCCTGAAAACATGACCTGTAGGTGTGCCTTGAGGACTGGAGTTGGGGAACACTGCTCTGAAGAACCTTAAAGGCCTACAAATGAATTTTTCAAAAATCCTCAGGACAGAAAAATATGTAAATTACAGAAAGAATAGAACATTTTGAATTTTAATGCAAAAAACACCATTATGATAAAGAAAAAAAAAATGCATTTCCAACTAATAACTAACTTTGTGCCGGTTTTGTATGGAGGGTTGGGAAAGTATTAAGTCATATTGAATTGACACTGTTTACAAATCCATAAACCCTACATTTCATAGCTGGGATGAAGTATGTAAAGTGTTTTTTTTCCTCCTTACATGCTCTCAGTAATTATATAGTTTATACATTTTCAATTGGAAAATCATTTCTGACACAAATCCAGCAATATGACAGTGTTCAGAGAGAACATTAATAGCACCACTTGTGCTAGCCTAGAAGTAGGCAGCATGAAGCTATACACAGTAGGCCTCATCCTAGTTTCAAAGTTCTCCATATAGGATTATCAAAGTGTTTAATGTTTTGCTGCAACTGTTTTTCAAACTTTTGATTTGGGTTTTAAATTTTTTAACCTGTTCAAAAAATATGCATAAAATAATTGTGGGAGTATTTTGAAATATACATTTCTTCATAAAAAATGTCAAACCATTTACATATTTAGAATTTTATTAGATTTTGAGTAATCAGAATTTTTCTTATCAGGTTTCAAGACACACAAGTATGTTGTGGCAATGCCTATAAGTTTCTCTATAGATGTACATTAGCACACAACACCGTTTTGATCCAATATTCTAGAGTGACTTGCAAAAATTGTGGCAGATTGCAACTATAATGGTTTTTCCATCACAAATCTTTATGCCTAATGGTGGGATTGACTGAGCCACAACTGTTGGGACCCCATCATTTTTTAAAAAGGGGAATTTCTTTCCCCATTCAGTGAAAGTTTGACACCCCTGTGATGAAAACTCACCTTTTTCCTCAATAGGAATCCCTTAGCTAAGGGTTTGTATCCATTCCCATGGGCACCAATAAAATTTTTAAATTTTTTTCTGTTGATAGTTTTATAGGCAAAAAAAAAAAATATCTGTGCATATCCCAAAATAGCTTTTTATCCCTTAAAGTAACTTGACCTCTGTGGCCTGAGAGAGAGAGAGAGAATTCATTTTCTTGACTTTTAAGAAGCAGATGAAAAGAGAATTACTACATATGGGTGCTTTCCCTTATAGCAGTTTTATGAAAATTTTTGGGGGCAGCCCGAAAACGCAAGTGGAGCAGCTCACCGACAAAATTAAAGGGGGGCTATAAAACCATGTACTAAAACACAGTTACCGCACCTTTGGTTAGGGCCCTGAGCAGACAGATGGCCACTGTAGCTCTGCCAACAACATTGCATGAGCAGAAAAGGCTTCAATTTTCACGGCAGAATGGGAATTGAACCTTCACTGATTTGAGCAGAGTTTTCTTCTCCGAAGAGTCATGTTTTCTGCTTCATTGAACGGAAGGATTTTAACATGTTAAGTAAGAAACATCAGTTAAACACCCTGCAACCATTTCTGAAAAGAACACAAGCTGGTGGTGGCATGGTTATGGCATGGAATACTTTTGTGCAATTTTCTGGGCCACTCATCCATGTGGAAGGATCTCTCAACCTATTCGAGTATGAATCCATTCTTACAGACACTACCCCTTTCCAGAAGGGATCTTTCAGCAAGACAGTGACGTCCGGCAAAAATTTTCAAAAGGGGGGAAGGCATGACTCAAACTTCCAAGTTCAAACCCTGGCCCCCTAACTCCTCCGACTTATACCTGGTTGACTATCTGTGGTACCACCTCAATCGTCATGTTTCCTCTACAGATGTTCCCCTATGCATACTTCAAGCTTTAGATCAGTCAGCAGGCCTAATCCAGTGAAAACCTACAAGGATTTCCCCGAGTCACTTCCAGCCCATCAGTGCGCACACAATACATAGATATTTGCTAGTGGGCTAAAAAGTACTTAAATGTGTATATGGGCCATGAATAACAGGATCTCATGTTTTACTAGAAGCACCATTTCTGGTATAAAGTGCTTGTTTCTTTAATTCAATATTGATACACTTTGGACCATATGGAATTAATTTCCCATACCTAATGTATGGTGGTTTTTTACAAGCTAAAGCAAATAAATTTAATTGAACTGAAGGCAGATTTAAAAATCTGTTGTTTTCCACCTGGGAGTGCCTGAATCATATTTTCAGACATGTCTCACAATTAATTGAGGCTTTTAATAGCAGCATTAAGAAGTGATCATTTGCAGGTCATGATCATAGAGAATGTAAGTGAAGGTGCTCACAGAACTTTTTGATGCTTAGAATAAAGTGACCTAGTGTATAAACGGAAAATTACACAGCGTTAAAGATGAGGTTACTATCACCCAGAATGCTCTCTGCTGATTGCGGTCACATGGAATATGGATTTCCCTATTTCACTTTAATAAAAAAGGCAGGGATTTAATATACCCCCAGGTAGCCAAATATACCAGAATGAATAAAACCTACAGAAATATGGCCTCACCAAATGAATCAGTTTAATTGGCCTTGAAAGAGATTACCACAAAACGTATGTTGGGCAGTGCAGACACTCTTGGGAGATATAAGGAATGTGATCTATATATGAATTCTCCAGTATCAACTTGTTTATGTATTATTCTTTGATCATGCAATGTATTTCTAGGTATATGGGAAGGGTTTATAAACTATATTAATTGTACCATACAAATCTTGCAGGGTTGGTCTGCTCATGGGATACACATTCTTTATCACCATTTTTTGTAATTTATTTTTAATTAGTTCAATAAATGATTTGCTTATTATTGGTAAATTATTTTGTGTAGCCATATTTATGTAGGCAGATTTTGAAAATGCAGTTCCCCAAGAGGATTGTGAAAACTATATCTATCATAATAATAGAAATTCAACCTGTATTTTACACTTGTTTTTCATTTTTTTCACGATTTTCATCCCATTGAATTCAATAGCACAATCATCTGTCGTAGTCTGAATGAAATCCGACGGAATAATGTACGTTTCAAGTTTTTTTTTGCAAAAAAAAAAAAACTGATTTTCTATTGTGGTTTATCAGTCGGTTTTTCAAGGTTTCAAAATCTGAAAACCACATAAAAAAACTGACTATAAATCCTTACCATGTAGAGATAGCCTAAGACTTATCAGTGGTGCCTGTGTAGCTTTTTCCTTCTCCCTCTTCCGCTCTCCGTAGACCGTTGAAACCTATTGTGACATCTATGATTTCGTTTTCACCAGTTTTTACCGTATATTGCCGATATGAACAAGCGTACGGCCAAACTTGGTGCAATGTGCTCCTGACAGCACATTTTAATGTGCCAAAGTTTGGTGCAAAACTGCCATACAAAGTTTGGCACATAACACTCAAAATTTTCGCATAGAGTGTTATGTGCTAAAAATGTTTGACACAACACTTTCATTCATATTGTTGTATTATACACTCCTTTTAATTTATTTAGAACTGGTGTGTCAGTGCCAAGTTATAAAAATGACGCATGCAGATTCATAGATGTCGTCTTAATTCTTTTGTGAGCTGATCTGTCCTGAGTTTCTGGACAGGGGGATATGAAACAAGTCTGATAGGTAGATTAAAAGGCATTTTCTGTAAAAAGATATGCTGCCATCTAAAAGTTAATCCACTATTTTTTACGCAATAAGAGACAGAGGAGCCAAGCTCCATCCAATTTGAAAAAGTCCTACCTCAGCCTAAACTGAAGTACAGTAAGGCCCGGTTCACACGGCTTATTCAAGCCGTAATTGAGGGCCGGATTTCGGCCTGAATAAAGGGCGGGACGGGGGCGGGGCGGGGGTGCTGCCCGCCGGCCCCATTGACAATCCATTCTTTACAGCGCGTAGGCGCCGTAAATAATGTGCATGTCACTTTCTCCCCCCGCGGCGGATTCGCCGAGCGGGGAGGAGCGACGGAATCCACAGTTCTCTATGAGAACTGTGGATTACCGTAATGACAGGGACGGATTGGAGCCGTACTGCAGCGCAAATCCGGCGCGCAGTATGGCTCCAATCCGCGCCCAAATAAGCCGTGTGAACACGGCCTAAGAGTCAAGCATACACTATTATGATCTTTAATGAAGATACCAACTTTCTCCAGCATTCACCTGCTGCATGTCTATTAGGGTACATTCACACGGCGTATTCAATATGTTTTTGGATCCGTGTTTCTGACCCTAAATGGACCCAAACATGCATCTAACAATGTGCAGTGTGATTTACATTTCTTGATCCGTTTTACGCAGCAGGCACCCTATTTAAACTATAGGGTACGTTTGTTGCACAGAAAACGCATCCAAACACACACCACACTTTGGGAGCATATTTGGATGCCTTTTACGCAGCGTTTTTCAGATTGTAAAACACCATGTGAACATACCCTAATTCTTCAGCTACTAGCTCAGGAACCACTAAGAAGGAAAAACTGGCCAGAAATAGTTTTATTACACACACAACCACGTAACCTGAAAAGTTACTGTAAAACATTTAAGTTTAAATTCCCATATGTTTACTCTTAAGCTATGTTCACACGGGTGAATTTGGGAAGCATTTTGCGCCGTACTGCGCTCAATACAGGTTGAGATATGTCCCAGTCATTACGGTAATCCACAGTTTAAACATACAGGGTGCGTTTCTGCTGCATCCAAACATGCACCTGCATGTTGGATGCGATTTACCCAGCACTTTTGAATGTGTTTTTCGAATCGAAAACATATCAAAAACGTATTAAACATGCCGCATGAACATACCCTTAGTCTGTAAAATGATAATGTCGGTATCAAATTAGGTAGATCAGTAATAGCACAGATTGCTCATCCCATGTACAAGACTTTTTGGCACAAAGTTGTCATTTGTCTATGTTATACCAGCCAAACAATCAAGACCCTGACCAAGGTTGTGGAAAAGGAATTTAAGAAGATACCATACTTCGCTATCTTTTTATTCCAGAACCAGATTGGTTAAATACAGACATCAAGGTTATTGGTTAATTATAATAACACTAGAAATGCATGCATGGGAATGATGCAATAGGTGTTATATGGCAGATATATTTGTATCTTTTTTCATTCACTCAAAACCGTACAAACTTAGAATTGGATAGCTGAAAAGAACCAGAAGGGACCTCTAGGGCGACATGCATGTACGGGGCTGCGACAGTCTGGCGTCTTTTCAGCCTGAAAACTGGCACAGCACTGTTCGCTATATTTTCAGACACATTCCAAAATTAGGCACATTATAAAACGCCCGTGGTACTTTGTAACATGGATGAGATTGGGGGGCGTGCTGGAGGAGTCACACCACAACCGTACAATTCTACACATTTATGACTTTTGAACAGAAAATCCAGGCGCATTACTGCTGGAACAATTAGACCACCTTAAAGTGTTTTATCCGAGCCAGAATTGTCGCTTTGTAGCTAGAAAGCGCTAAATCTAAGACTCGCAGTAGAACAGGTTCTATTTATTCAGGCGCATTCTACGCTACTCATGCACACAAAACAAATGGTGTGCGAGTGCCAAAATAAATACCTGTTGCCCTAGTCTTTATCTAGAACTATATAAAAGTAGAGATCAGGGCAAGAAGTTATCTGTATTTCTTCTCACTAAGTGCGATGTGTATGAAAACTGTCTAGGTCTTAAATTCATTTTGATGCCCATAGCAACCAATCAGAGCACCACTTTCATTTCATGTAGTGCTCTGGAAAAATGAGAGGGGCGCTCTGATTGGTTGCTATGGGCAACAAAGTGAATTTTAGACGTAGACTGTTTTCATACATGTGACCCAAAATCTGTTGAAGAATATTACAATCTATGAACTAGAGACAGTAATCATGTTAAACCAAGGCAAAATTTAGATTAAACATTGGCACACTAAGAGAAAATCCAATTTCCAGGTGCTCCTTGCATGGCAAATTAAGTTTTCCCTTCATTCTTTGTCCACTATGCTATGTTCTTACTTTCCTCTTTATAAAAGCTGAGATACCTTAAAGCTTTATTATGCATGTGCTCCAGTTTACAAGGATTGATTCACTCAAGTTATAACAAATGAAATATTAATCTATTTTAAACTTTGCACCGTTTAAGATGTCTCAAGATACGTTATACTAATAACAGTATTATGCATTACTCAAAGACATACAATAAAATGTTAATTGTGAGATCTATGCTCCAGAAAAGCATACAATCCACTTGTGCTGTAACAAACACAAGATGATGCGATTCCAAATAAATATATTCCAATTTTTTTTTTTAACTAACATTTAGCATAAGCTTTAAGGGTATGTTCACATGGGCTAATATCGGCGCGTATTTCCCCATCGTATTTGCGCTCTGAGCGAGATGCATGCTTTTTCTCATTTTACTCAATGTGCAGGAGGAAATGGTCTCTGTACTTTGTTCTCTGTCCGTGCTCCATACTCCATGTCCTCTGAATAACCTACATCTGGTCAAGTTTTCCTGTACCTCCCTTGTACAATTCAGAGGAATTTTTTTATCAGCTATTTTGTACATGCAAGTTTTTTAGTAGTTTAATTCTAGAAAACACATTTTTAAAATAGGATGGAATCCCACCATGTCTTTGTTTCTCTTTTTTTTAATTATATTAAATGGGTTGTCTCAATACAGGGATTGCTAGCTATGTTAAAGATCTTGCAAAAACAAGTCCTGCCGTCTCCTCCTCCGTCGCTGGCAGGACCTGTTTCAGAGTGTCCAACGATCGTTCCAGAACTAAGATCACCACAATGCTCATGCTGACAAGGGCATTGTCCGCACTGACCATTTTGGTGGCTTCTTCAAAACTGGCAAGGATGGTGCAGAGGTCTTTCCCCTGCCTCCACTCTCGGTGGCTCAACACCCCGAGGTCCGCACCGCTGCCACCCCGAGGCCATGTGTCACTTCGTACTGCGTAATGGCATTGCGCTGCTGCCACAATCGCTGGAGCATGTGGAGGGTGGAATTCCAGCGTGTTGCCACGTCAACAATGAGATGGTTGACGGAGAGGCCGAGCTGACTCTGCAACACAGCCAGGCGCAACGAAGCAGGGTGCGAACGGCGGAAGTGCGAACTCAGACCTCGAGCCTTCTTCAGCAGGCAGTCCAGACCCGGGTAGCTCTTTAGAAATTTCTGGACGACCAGGTTCATGACATGTGCCAGGCAAGGGATGTGCTCCAGCCTACCGATCTTAAGGGCGGCCAGCAGATTTCGCCCGTTATCGCATACCACCGTGCCTGGCAAAAGGTTCTTGTCACCCAGCCCGCGCTCGGTCTCGTTGCGGAGAGCCGTCCACAGCTCCTGACCTGGTGGGACGGTCTCCAAGCCAGATTAATTTCACAACGCCTTGTTTTCTTTGGGCCCGTGCTGCCACCAGAGGACCTTGGGGGAAAGAGCCTAACACCATCCCTGGGGTTTTTTGAAGAGCGTGCGCCGAGCCTGAGAGCCACCGTCACCCCCAGAGGACACCCCACCCAGCTCACCCAGTGAGCTGTCACAGAGATATAGGGCCTTAGGCCGTGCTTACTAGTCCATTTGTCGGTGGTCAGATGGACTTTTCGGCCACAGATGCAGACAACCGCTTGAAATTTTAGATGACACTGGTTTGGCCAGGGCAGGGACGGCTTTCTGGAAAAGAAATGCCTGATCGGCATCTGGTATTGGGGGCAGGCAAGGGCCATGACGTGGCGGAACCCATCTGTGCCCAAACCAACGGAAAGGCAACATTTCCAAGGCCAAAAGCCTGGCAATGCCGACATTCAGGCTTTGGTTTTGGGGATGGTTTGGGTTTTAAAGTGTTTCTTCTGCTCCCAAACCTGGAAGACAGAAGGCTGGCTGCTAGACTGGCCGCTGTACGGCTGCAGGTCTCAAACTGGCGGAAGGAGAAGGGGTAGGATGGGTCTCTGGTGGTGCTAGTGGTACTTGGGCGACGGTGGAGGCTGAAGCGGAGGCTGATCCCTGATAAAGACTCTGAGAAAACATGGGCAGCTGAGGAACGCTTGGTGGGGGGCGGAGGAGGAGGAGCCGGAGACAGAGGGTGTGACAGTGGTTGGAGGCCCGGCGGCGGTCTGAGCGTTTTTGGCCAAGTGTTCCCTCCATTTCAACTCTTGCGTTCGCTGCATGTGACTAGACTGTTGGTTGGGGGTTTAAAACACTTAAGGTTCTTGCCTACTTATGCGTTTACGCAAGGCGGCATATGAATCTTTGGGGTGAATCAGAGGCTGCTCAAAAAAGGGCCCAGGTTTGGGAGAGGTCCTGGCCCTTTTTTTATTGGCGATAAGCGAGGAGCGGGGTTTGCGCTGCCCGTGGCTGGCGGAATCATATCAGGGGAAATTCTGTGACCGCCCTCTCCCTTTTTGTGGCGGGACCCTATTGACACTACCCCATCGTCTTCCTCCTTGTCCACGATGAAGTGCTCGCAAGCAAATTCTGCGGAAAAGACCACGATGGAATCCGCAATGTCGTCGTTCATCATCTCATCATCATCATTCACAACACAGGTGACTTGGTCGTCCTGACTTTCTGCACCCCGGAAGCTGCGGGCTACACGCAACAGGGCCTCCAAGGCGTTGCCGACCCCCCGGGGATTTTTGCCGATTGACCGGCTTCCTTCTCCTCCTCTGATGGCATCAATAACTGGGCGTCAGAGCAGACTAAATCATCCTCTTGATCTTTTAACATGCCTTCTGACCGCAACCGCATTTTGTCATAAAAGAGGTCTTCAGACAATGGATTATCCACAGGGTGGGTACACGAGTTGACTTTTGGGGCTGCTTCATGTTGGACGGATGCTGTTTGGGGAGACGACATTTGTGGCCGGTGACTGGGAGGACGAGGAGGTAAGACTGCTGGATTGCAGGTTGCATTAACCACTGAAGGACAGATTGGCGACGCTGTTCGTTACTGAGATTCACAGGGCCCTTTACCCGCGATGACAGGCCTGACGGTCCTGCAACTGACAATCCGCTGGCATGCGTCTTGTCGCCAGCACTGGAAGGAGCACCTTCTCTCGTACCTCTACCTCCATGTGCTACCCCCCTCTTTTCTCGCTTACCACCTGCATTTCGCTCCATGTTCAGAAATATACAAATTTGAGAAGGTATGGAATAGTTTTGGAAAGTCTCTTATAAAAGGGCGGCAAATCACCAGCTATTCTCAAATCCCTCTAATCAAAACAAAATTTCTGGATTCAAATTTTAAATGCAAGGTGTCTCTATCAACAAATCTGGACTGGGCAAAAGTGCAAAAACACGTATCTGTTATGTTTTGATAATACACGTTATTTTTTGCACCTTTCAATTCACCTGTGGTGACTATAAAAATTCTGTTTTCAGATTTAAGTGCAAGGTGGATATATGAACAAAGGTGGAATGGGTAAAATTTGAAATGAACACCTATTTTGAAATGTATACTGATAATAAAAGTGAGTTTTTGCACCTAACACAGAACCTGCAGTTACTAGAATGATGTGTATCCTAATATAAGTTCAGGCTGCCAATATCCAGAAAAATTTCAATAGCAAAAATGTTAATAATAAAGATATTGCAGTGCAATTTTCTACACTAAGTCTTGGTGAACTTTATCCAGTGTTTTTTTATTGAGCTTGTCTGTTGTTAGCCCGCGCCCCCCCCCCCCCGTCCCCCGTGTCTTTACAGCGGTAGATGCTCCTTTAAAATTCTCTACCTAACTACATAAAATCTTCCAATCTCTAATCTAACTAAATTGTAAGGATCACAGCTAATCGTAGAGGTTTCTCTGCCGTAATAGAATAATTTCGCTGTGCTGGTTTGCCAGAGGTGGAGCACACGTCCTACTCCTGTGAGACGCTGAGAGACACTGAGGCTGAACAGGAAACACTGTTCTATGTAAAATGAGGTCATGTGATTTTTCCAGCCAATCGCAACCATACACATCCCAGTCATGACGTCGCACACACATCTCCCCTGCTCTATTCTGTAAGCTGATTTGCTGGCCACCAAAATTATAGGAAGCGCCGAAAATGGCGCGATCTTAATAGATGATGCACAGATTTTAGCCTTAATTATCGCATGATCTAAAAATTTCGATCACCATAAAAACCTTGCCGATTTCAACTTTGTCGATAATAATCGCTCTACACTACTCATGACTGATCTGGATTAGTGATGAGCGATCTAAATCAAGAAAAGTTGAAAATCAAGCAGATTTTCATGTTTATCGAGTTCTCGATTCGATCTTTTTCCTTAAAATCTTATTTAAAAAAAAAATAAAAAAAAATCGCTGATTCAAATCATGTCAATTTTTGCAGCATCCTGAACTTTTGGTGACCAGCCAATCAGAGCAGAGCACAGAGGGGGGTCAAGAACATAACCAGTGGGGGTTGTAGGGATCTCATTGGCTGCTAATAATCACATGACCCTGTTTTATCTATGTCACTGCACTTCCTGCTCGGTGCCATTAGCTTCCACACTGTGAACAGAAAAGATTGCGGTCTCTCTGCTTAGCTTTTTTAAAAGCTGGCAGACACTATTTACCAGCATTTTAACCACATAAAAGGCTGCTAGATAGATTAGTTAGGTTAGGGTAGAGCAAGATTAGGCAATTCTAGTCAGTATTAGTTAGAGATTTGGAAACCACTGCATTGCCCTTATCTGCCTTTCACATTTCAGAGATATTCCGTAGAAAACATTTCAATTTCTATCCCAGGTTGTCAGTAAAGACCACATTTCTTAGATAATCCGTAAAAAATATTCTATTTGTACTCCTGGTTGTCAGTTGTGGGAAAAAGACCAAATTTCAGAGAGATTTCGTAGAAAAAAATTTATACTGAGGGTCCACAAGGGCATCTGTGTGGGTTTTGGGGTCATGCTGCGCTACAGGACAGGAATAGTTATTGTCCTCTTCACTAAAATATTGGTTCAAATACTTTTTTCTTCTGGAGAATTTTATTATGTGGGTACATAAGGGCATCTGTGCTGGTTTTGGGGTCATGCCGCTTTAAAAGAAACCAATAGTAAAGGTCTTATCGGAAAAAAGCTGATTTCACACACATCAAGGCCCTCAAAATGATCAGCGGTTACTGGGTTGCCACTCTCCTTGATCCACGTTTCAAATCAAAAGTGAGCAATTTCCTTCCACGCACACAAATTGACAGTAGAATGCAGGAATTTGAGACAGGGCTCGTTAACCAACTGGAGACATCTATGAAGTCTTCTTCACGTTCTAATGTCACGGTGGAACAACGTCAGTAACGTGACAGCAGAAGGATGGCTAGTAGCCGTAGCAGCATTGGAATAATTGATTTTCTCAAATTTTTATTCTGAGGGTCCTTAAGGGCATTGTTGCTGGTTTTTAGGTCAGGCTACTTTAAAATGGATGCCATGGGTGCCAATAAGGCAGTATTCCTGTCAGGGTCCCTAATCAAAAAGGGGCCTGGTGATATGTTAAAAATAGGAAGTAGCAATGGTTGGGTGCCCCATTTGATTTAGCTGCATGTGGCCATGAAATCGTTAATAGAGGACTGATGGCAGCCCTGGCTCTCACCGCACCCACTCTAACTACGGCCCTCCCAGCTGAACCTCCTTGTTCCCAGTTAGGATGTTCTTGCTGCCTCCAAATATATGAAAAGTTCTTGGTCCCTGGTGCAAAAAGTGATGGGGGAGGGGGTCTTCTGCCAGTTACCATGTACCATTTCCAATACCGGTGTCTTCTTTTGTGTCAAAAGGGCTCCGTAGCAGCTGCTACCTCTGTATCTGCTGTGGCTATGCTGTCCTCATCTTTTTGGTGGAAAGGAATGAATTATTTTACCCATTGAATTTTTTTTTATGTTACTCTTAGAGCCTAATTGTCTTGACTAAGATGTACCACGTATCCAGTTTACTGTTGTGGATGGTAATTCCAGCTTCTCCTCACCTTTTTGGGTCTAAAAATGAAGCAGGTCTTCCTCTCCCATAGACTTTAATGGGGATCGCCGATCAATTGCGATTGTAAATTGGCGCAATATTTTCCAAAATCAGCAATCGCTTAGATCTCAATATTTTTACTGATTGCTCATCACTGATCTGGACTTTAACACTGGACATATTCCTGGATATTCTTCCTGTTTTACAATTTGCATTTTTGATTGGTACTGCTTCATTAGTACAATTATGGGGACCCAGAAATGGGACTCCTATTGGGAAAGTCCAAACCTCCTTGTCAGGTTACGTGTAAAGCTAGGGAGATTCCTGAGTCATTCTACCTCACTCCAACCCAAATATAACCAGTGCCAAATACATTTTGTTTTAGAAAACCCACAACTCTGGTTTGAAAACTTAAGAGGGTTCATTCAGTTAAATTGACTTGTTTGGTGTCTTGCTGGCAAAACAAATCCTTTTATCTACTGGAAATGGCCTTTTTGACAAACTGAAAAACTTGAGTTAGAATAGCAAAAGGAAGACGCTGGCTTAAACAGCCAGAACAACCTACATGACTAAATGGGCGATACTGTATAAGATTCAACCACATGGTTCTGCAAACCACTTGCTTTATGGGATGAGTTAAATTCTTCCCAGAAAGGTCATCCCACTGTTCTCAAAATGTGTGGGTTTGTAGCTAATTATATAAAAAGAGCATGCATAAAAATCTGTGTTTATGTTCTCATTTCCTTTCACTCTCTCTGAGCATTGTAGAGGCTGCCTGAGCTCTCTATGCTCCTCTCACAGTGACAGCTATGTGTGAAGGATGTGGGCAATTACTGAGTCTCTAGCTGTTAGATTCAGAGAGTGCATTTCTTACACTTGTTTCATCATTTCAGGCTGTATGTATGTATAGCTGCTTACAGCAATACAGGTGTTCTGGTTACAAGGAGCTTGTGGAGGATGGTGACAGCTCTGCAGGCATGATAACTGACTATTGCAGGAGGTCTGCAGAGCTGTGATATCCTCTCTCTCCCACTGCTCACACAGAATGACTCAGAAGAGAGCAGGGAAGACATGCCTACTGGTAGGATTTGAAGCTGTAAGTTGGAGAGAAAGCCTGTACTGAGAAAACTCCTTTAATCCAACCTGCACACATTTTAAATTCACATACAAGAAGCACTTCTAAACTTTCAGAGTAAGTAAGTAAAAGTTGCATGTGTTAAAAAATGGACTATGATTTGGGCATATCTATAATCTTTGTTGAAACTTAAAGGGGATTGTCTCCTTCTTGCCTGATGTATTAGTGGTCACAGAGAAACACTTCTGTAAAGGCTGCTGTCTGATGCACAGCAAGTCTTGTGCAAGTGCCCTAGTAATCAGATTAGGACAACTTCTTGATAATTGGTGGGTGTTGGAAGGCTTCCTATACAACTGCCCAACTGATGTGCTGTAGTGTCCATATGCAAGTTCAGACAGGGCAGAAGAGGAGCTGTACCATCCCGTATAGTTGACTATATGTTTTTAGCCAACAGCTTTATCTCTTATACCAGCTTTTTCAATGGGCAGATAAACCTTTGCCATAACCTTTGGGACACAATATCATAACATTTCAGCATGCCTTAAATCAGTGAGAAGTTAAAAGAAACTCATTTAAAAAAAACCCTAGTTAGCCTATCTGTTGAAGGAAACCAATTAATGGCAAAATAAACTACCAGTCATCCTTTGAGTCAGAAACTGTGCTTCCCTGCCAACACAAACTAAAACAGAGTCAACTATGATAATATTGTTTTGAGGAATCTTTCAAATATAGCAATTAGTGTCGTAAATCAAGTTTGTACAACTTTATGCTCCAGTGCCAAATTCTCAAAACAATATATAAATTAAGTGACCACTTAACCATGTGAACACTATATAACATCATCTAACTACCTCCATCACTCTCTGTCTTACAGCAGTTTTACGGTCTAAAAATCCTCTGTTTCTTATCATTTATCTAAGTGTTTATGTAATGAATCTAAAACTCTGTTCTCTGTTTTCTTAACATAGAACTTAAAAAAACCTAGTATAGACATATATATGATAGAATTCTATCAGCCTGTAGACACTACTATTAGAGATGGGCGAATTTCCCGAAATTCGTTTCGTTCACTTCGCCGAATTTCTCGGCAAAAAATAACTTCGTTCCGAATTACTTCGGCACGAATCACGTTAAAAAACAGCTATTTCCAGGCTGCACAGAGCCTGCAGGGTGCTGTAGAACATTGTGCCATGCTTAAATATGCAGAGGGAGCTTGGTTTGGTCTTCATACAATGTTGTGTTTTAGTATGACACGCACATGACTGCCGCCCCTCTTAGAATCGCTTCACTATAAAATTCCCTGGGCACTTAAGAGGGCAAAACTGACCAAAAAACTGAAGCGGGAATGTTGCCTGATAAAGTCATGCCAGAGAAAGCTGGAAAAAAACAAGCTGAGAGCTCAGGTGGCAACATTAGTGACGGGAGGGGGTTGGGGAGGCAAGGGGTGACGGCGGGGAAAAGCCACCCAAAAATTCCGGGGGAAAATAAAAGGTTTTCAGGACGGGTGGGCAAAGGGGAAATTTTTGGAGGTGGAAAAAAAAAAAAGGAGTGGGCCCAACAGAGGGGGGACAATGCCCACGGTGTGGGGGGCCCGGCGCAACCACCCCAAGAAAGCTGAGGCAGACAGTGGAAAAAATGCCCATTTGGAGGTTTGGCCCAAAAACCGGGATTTAGGCCACAGAGTGGGAAAATTGACACAGTGGGTGGTGGGGGCAAAAACCAGCCCCCTGGAAAAGAGGGTTGGTGGCGAGGGAAAGAAATGGCAGCAGATGTGTGGCATCAGGGGGGGTGGGCTTTCAGAATAGTGGTTTGGGGCAGGTATTTTTAAAACCCAGGCTCTTTTTCTAACAGTTTGGGGGGGGGGCCCCTTGGTTTTTTGTTGTCTGACGCCAAAGGCTTTCGGTGTTTGTGGGAAATCATGGGCGACCCCACCCCTGATTCATCTTGACAAAGGTCAGTCTTTAAAAAATTTATCACTGGAAAAGCGGGTTCTCCTTGGGGAAAGGAGGGGGGGCCCCCCCCCCCCCAAAACCCCCACTTGATGCCACACTACGGGCCCGGGGCCCGGGAAAATTTCCCCAAAGCAAATCGGAAAAGTTGTGGAACACACCCAGTTTGGCTCCCCAAAGTAGCCCAGGGGGATCTTCAAACTGGGGGGGGCCGAGGCTGTCCATGTAGGCCCCCAAACCGGGTTGGTTGGGGGACTACTCAAAGGTCCGGGTGCTTTGCTGGGGACTACCTCCTCACTAGGGGGGGGAAAACTGCTTTTAGTGACCCCAAAGACTTAGGTTACTTTGTTGGAGTTTGGTTTAAATTGCCCCTACCCCCCCCCCCCCCCACTTCCCCAGCAGCGCGGCAGTAGTAGGGCGAGCTCTGAAAAAACCCCCCGGTCAGCCCGTCAGAGGAGGGACGTTGCCGCACATAGGAGGGGCCCAAAACTGATTCGGATTTTTTCCCCTATAGTATTTTGAGTTGTCCTCCCTCTCAATAGTGGGAAAAAAGGTCCCATTTTGGCCGGGTAGCGGGGGTCAAATAGGGAGGAGAGCCAAAAAGTCACCCCTCTGCGGTGCTTTTTTATTCGGCTGTAAATAGCCGGCATTTTAAGTTGCTGCGGGCCATCTGCACAAGTGATTTTTGGGGGGCCCTTTTGCCCCCAATTTCCACTGTTACGGGCCACGGTGCTTGGGGGGTCATTGTTCGTTTTCCTAATCTCCATCCACCTCCTCCAGTGCCCCTGCTCCTCCTCTCTTGTCCCCGGGGGTAGAAAATCCACTCTTTTCAGGGGACAATGCTTTTGTTTCCAATGTCCCCTCCTCCCCCATTTCAGTCCCAAGGGGGAACCGGGGGGGCCCCGGGTTGGTCGCCAGTCCTCGTTCCCCGGGCCCCGGGGACAGATTTTTCGGGCTTCTGTTCCGGACATAAAGCAGGGGAAAAATGACGTTTCTTCCCGTAGTCCTGGCAAATTGAAAAAACGTGGGGCCTCCCGAAGGGCCCTAAACAAAGGCGGGTTGTCACGCTTTGAGCTGCCCCTGGCTGACATCAAATTTAAAAGGGGAGTACCCCTGTCCCCCTGGATCATCAAAAAATCTTTTAATGGCCTTTCTTTTGTTTTTCAGTCGGCCCAACTTGTGCAGGCGGGAATTTCCCAAACAGGTGGAAAAAATCGCTTTATCAGAGGGGTTTTGGGTGGGGCGTTTTTGCCGCTGCAACCGGGAGGGTTTTTTTCCCTGGCTTTGAAAGGAAGGGGATAAAGTCCCAAGGGCACATTTTCCCTGGCCTTTTTCAGAATGTTTAAGATCGGGGGAAAGGACTTCGGGAACCCCTTTTCAAAAACCCAGTTTAAAAAACCGGTTGCGCCATGCAGGGCGGGGGGAAAACCACCCCTCCTCGGTCGGGCGCAAAAAGAAACCATGTTCTCCCATTTTTTTCCGTCACCTGGTTCCGTTTTTAAAAAAGCGGGCCGCGGGAGAAAGCCACACATCGATTTCTTTTGCATGCGCGGGGGGCAGTTCCTCCCCTTTTGGGGCTTTGTTGGGCCAAGGAAAGCCGGGGTTTTAAAAACTGCGGGAAAACCCCCCCTGTGCCCTACACATGGGGTATGGGGAGCAGTACTTGTGGAGGCTGAGATGGTGGTGGGGAGGAGGAGGGGGGGACATTGGCCAGAAGCAGCAGTTTTTGAAAAAGTGGAGGAGAAACCCGGCGTCTTCCTGTCCAAGTTGGTTGGGGTGCTGGGCTGGAAGCCCCATTCACCCAGTGGGGGCCCTTTAAAAGGGCATGTATGGCCCCGACCCTAGTTACAGCTCCAGACGTCCCTTTCTGCCGTTTCACCTTGGAAAAAAACCATAAGCTTAAGGGACTGGCCCACCTTCTGTTTTTTACATATTTATGAAAGTGCTTTGGTTTGCCTTTTTGGAAAAAAAAATTTTTGGGTTAGAATTTCCATCTCGGCGGGACAAGCCATTAGTTCTCTGAATGGTGCAGAGTCCAAAGTTTGGAAAGGGGGGGACTGCAGTTCCAACCCAAAAAGGACAGGAGGGACGGTCGCTGCTGCACCTTTGGAATTTGGTTTGGGGCGCTTACCCGTGTTCTTTGCCCAAACGCCTTTGTGAACGAGCTGGCGCCATGATTTGCGGGGGGCAAAGGGCATCTGGCCCCGGGGATGATGTTTAAAAAAGAAAAAAAGGGTCCCTTTGCAGAAAGGGGGTGGAGCCTTGATGGCCCGCAAAAGGCACGGTGCCAAATGGGCGTGCGTTGCTGTGGCGGGGAGGATGGAACCCCCACTCTGAGCCAAAGTTTCTCCCAGGCCATCGGTGGTGACGGCCTTTTGTTGACCAGGGCCGTTTGGGGCCAACGTTAGCCCCTGGCCAAGCTTCAAATTTTGCTTTCAGATTCTTTCTATAACCCCTATTCGGCCCCCTCCCGGTGTTTAGCAAAAAAACTGCCAAAACCGCCCCGGAGTTTCGGATTTTTCCGCCCAAAGCTCCGCATTGAGTGACTACTGCCCCCCGCCCCTTTCCTCGCTGTGCCCCCGTGCCGCCCACTTTTTTGGACCTGCGGCGGGGCTTTTTACTCCGTGGCCGCCCGGGCTCCCGACCTAAAAATTTCTGCCTTAAAACCCGCTGACTCCGGGGTACACGAACCCCCCTTGCGGGGTGCGCAAACTGCCTGCGCGAAGCTGCGCCCTCTTTTTCCCCGCGCCCTTGGCCCCACCGGCTTCCCCAAATGCAGTCGGCTAAATCTTTTATTTGTGTTTCATGTTACTGCTGTCCTCATCACCGGTCTTTGGGATGCAAAAGGCTGACCCCCCACAAAATGACCCCCCATGCCACTCCAACATTATACTTTTTCCGCCTACTTTCAAGAAGCATGGGGTTTTTGGCCCCTTTTTTCGCTGCCAAGTAGCTGCCCGGGGCGGCCCCCCCTCAAATTGTTATTCCCTTTCTATAAGTGGCGCTGAGCCCAGACCACATAGTAGATCCTTTGGTTGAGGGGAACCGGATGGGAAGAGGCGGGTTGAGGAAAGGGGAGGGCCGTGAAACCCCCTCCCCGGGGGCCCTGCCAAAAATAAAAGGGGTTTTGGGGCTGTCGTTCCCAACCCCCCCTCTTGGCTGGGTTGTCAGATGTTCTGGGGGGGGAGTGGATGCCCAGTCAACCAATCAAGAACCTTGGGTTGCTGTCAGTACACGGCCCCCTCAGTTTCAGGGCAGGGTTTTTGGCCTCACGAGTGACCCTGTGCGACGTCCCCTTGGTTTTGCTTTCGACCTGGGCCCGGGAAAGTTTTTTGCCCTGCCACTCGCGGTTTAAGAGCCTTTCCAAACCTCTCTGTCTGACCCCCCCACGCCCCCCCCCCCCCCCCCCCCTAAAATGTTTGTTCTAAAAATGTTAAAAGGCCCCTGTTTGATGAAGAAAATCCCGTATATGATAAATACACCCCTGTATTTGACGCCAAAAAAACCTACTTAAAAAGCTTGGGTAAAACCCCTTTGGGTATAAATTGCGCTCCAAAAAATGGGCAGGAAAAATTGACCCTTTTATGTAACCCTTTAAAAAAACCCCTGTTTTAAATTTTTCTGAATTTTAAAAACAAAACAGGCCCTTTAAATTAAAAATTGGGTATTTAATTATGCTACAGGGAAATTTTTCTGTGGGGGTGGAAAAAAAAAAGGGTTTTTTTTTACTTGTACAACTGCAGAACAAGCTTTTAAATTAAAACCCCCAGATGTAAATTGCGCCCCCCCAAAAAATTTGGGGCCCCCAAAAAAAATAGTTGCTTTGTAGGTGTTACAGTTGGTTTTTTTTAAAGCCAAAAACAACAAGAGATAAAATTGTAAATTTAAACCTTTTGCTTGTGAATTTTTGTACGGAAAAAATGTATGTATTTTGGCGTTGAAAATTACGGTTTTTTGGGGTCAGCACACCAGCAAAACAACGCTTAATTAACCCCTGGATGTAAATTGCGCAATAGAATTGAGCAGCCAAAAAATGAAGTGGTATTTGTATTGTAAAAACGCTGTTTCTTTAAATGAATACAACAGGAACTGGCTTAGATCCCACTTGGATATTAAATTTGTATATGCAGCTGCAGTGGACGCACACTGGATTTCACATCCAATACCCAAAAAAATCAGAAATAGAACATTAAGAGAACAGTCTCTGAGACAAGCTGAGACACCCCACAAAAATCGCTGTATAAAGTTCTTCAGTGAGAGCTATCACAATCAGCCGTGGCAGCACCTTCCTTGATCAGTACAGTGAGAGGAGTGTGAGCTCCCGGCGTCGCACCCGGACTTATATAGTGCGGTGACGTCACAGAATCCCCCCGGTCTCTGATTGGCTTCATCTCTGCACATGTCATGCAGGCTATGCCCTTCTTCCTCCCAGAGTGCTTTGCCCCATGTAGCGCCATGTGCTCGCAGCCATTTTATCAATCAAAAGCACACTTCGTTCACCCGAAGTACCCCAAAGTTTGACTTCGTTCCGAACCGAAGTTTTCCTGAAATTCTAAACGAATTCCACTTCGTTAGAATCGATTTGCCCATCTCTAACTACTATGGGTTGTTTATGGTGCTTATTATATACGGTTTTATTCTTAAAACTCAATGTACAGATATATGCAATAGATTTTACCTAGTTGAGACTGCAGGCAGCCAGGGCAGTCTCTGTGATATAAAGAATACAGACCCCCATTAAGGTGCCTGTTAAGCTAACCAAATGGAAAATACTTCCTCATTCTTCATCTTTACTCAAGTATCTTAGCTCACAAAATGTAGGTCAAGCTCAACAATTTTAAAAGTTAGCCTACTCTAGTGGCAAAAAAGTAAACTTCGTTAAAAAAATTAGAAATACTGTCTTTGTAAAAAAGGATGCGGTCACATTGAACATGCAGTCTTGCATGTAGGCATTATACTGTACAAAATAACTAGCCGAGTGGATTGACATATAATTTGTTAGGAAAGCGTCAGAAAAAATCTGGGGTATGTCCACACGACGTGTAAAATTTACTTGGCGGATTCTAAATGGTTATTTAGATGGTATCGCATGTGGATTTAGGGTCTTTCTTTACTCTTGGTTTACAGTCAAAAACAAATCCCATTAATTTATTTATGGTTTTGAATGCAGATTTCTGTTTAAAACAACAAAAAATGTGTGGGGTGCATTTTACACAAGGTTTTTAGCTCTCCCCATTGACATCAATAGACAATTTCCACGTGTTGTCCGACCCCAGAATGAACATGTTCCATGTTTTTGTTTTAGGCTGAAATTGGACTGCTGAAATTACACGTTATGTGAACTATAAAGCATATTTTCTATTGATGTCAATGGAAATGGTTTACTTTCAGTTTTAATCTGTGCGGATACTGACTTGAAACACTTGTCATGTGGACAAGTGTCGGACTGGGGGTTCACCCTACAGCTACGGTACATGAAAATATTACCTGCCTCTCGGACATACATACGTGCATTTTCCCACATAAGACCGTGTGCGAAACAGAACTGTATTGTGTAGTACACAATACCAAAGGAGTCACATATCTGTCCCTATCACAAGTCTCTGTCCCACACATTTGTCACAGTCTAAGATATCATAGACACATGGCCAAGTAGCTCCATCCATATTCACTCCTCCCCCCACCAGCCCACATACAATGTCCTCCTACAAGTTTCCCTTGGTCACGCACCTTGCCACGTTCTAAAATAAACACCACTATAAACACAGTCTAGAAAGTAAAGTGAAACCCCCTAATCACAGGGTCAGGAACAGGAGGGCACTCACTCTTACAATCAGGGACAAGTGTACGCTGCCACTATACAAGTGCCTACTACAAAACTAACATATAGAGAACACAGTGGTCAGGCACCAGCTCGGATATAACATACAACACCACCATATAGAGACCACATAGTGGTCTGGCACCAGCTCAGGTTGCATCACAGGACAATGATTACAGCACTGATCCAATATAAAAAAACAAAATAACCCCTGACATCAGGGACGTCTTATTTGAGGAGTTGTTCTCTTCTCTGATGAGTCATTTTTTCCCTTTTCTTCTCCGTCCATTCCAGACTGCCATGATAACTTCTCCCTGCCATCACTCGTCCCTGCAGAATTTACAAAAAAATATCTCAAAGTACTCACTTTCCAACACCTCTTCACCTATTCCCACCTCTGTACAAATTTGCCAGGGGTAAAAGAGCGAGTACAGGCTATTGGTTGAAAGGACAGTCTCCTAGGGAGTTGGGTAGGAAAAGGGGAACAACCCCCTGGAGATTGTGCTAAGGCAATAACCTGTATTCCTCAGAATCATATTACCAAGTAGCTAGGCAGGGCCCAAGGTAGGTAGATATATGGACAAGGCTCAAAGTAGATAGGTAGACCATATTTGGACAGGTATGCCCTTGTTAGGTAAGTTGGTAGGCCCTAGGTAAGTAGGTAAGTCGAACCCAGGCAGGTTGGTGGGTAGGCCCAAGTTAGATAGATGAGTATAACCCTAGTAGGTAGGTAGGTGGGTAGATACATAGCCCCAGGAGAAAAGTAGGTACAAGTTAGGTTTCTGGGCCCCAGTTAAGTAGGAACCCAGTTAGGAAGGTTGTAAGTAGGTGTGCCTCAAGCAGGTTGGTGACAGGTGGGCCATAGATAGGTAGTAGATAGTGGGGACCCCAGATAGGTAGGCAATAAATAGGTGTTGATAGGCCCCAATTAAGTAGGCTGTATGTAGATTGTGGTAGTGGTGTGCCCCAGTTAGGTAGACTGCAGGTAGCTGGGCCCCAGTTAGGTAGGCTGCAAGTAGTTAGGGCCCCAGCTAGATAGGCTGTAGGTAGTTAGGCCCCCAGCTAGGTAGGCTGTAGGTAGTTAGGGCCAAATTTAAAAAAAAAATAATAAACTCACCTCTCCTGATTCTCCAACGTGACGAGCGGCGAGTCAGCTTCTAGTGAAGGCTGGCGTAGGCAGCGCGACGATGTGGTGTCATTGCGTCACCTACATCACCACTAGAAGCCAATGCCTGGTAGGCTTATGGTCTCATGCGCTCTGCTCCACTAAAGCTGCACAGTCCTGGGGATTGAGGACATTAGCCCTCGATTCCAAATGGCCCGGGTATTCTGAGGCAGCATGCAACGGCCGGGCCCCAGGTGACACAGTGACGGTACCTCTGGGGCCCGCTGGGGGTTTCACCAACTCTCCGATGGGCCAGTCCGAAACTGATGTGAACATAGCCTAAAAGGGAATGTATCATATTGTACATGCTATCTATTCCACAGACCGAATGTTAGGAGGAGAGAGAAAGAGCTGAGCAGTTTTGTTTTAGATTAAGCAGAACTTGTCATGTATTCATTTAACTTATTGTTTATTCTTCATTAAAGAGTCCAGTGGTTGGTCTTATCAGTGACTCACAGGTATCTCTGTATGAACAATCCTACAAGGCAGGCTGTCAATCTCTGATAAGACTGGACTCTAATGTAGAATAAACAGTAAGTTAAATGAATACGTGAGAAGTTATACTGAATTTTTTCCCACAAAACTATATATTGATCTGCTCAGCTCTTCTTGCTCTGTACCATGCGGTCTGTTTATTAGATAACACCTTCCATGTGACAGGTTCCCTTTTCATTTCTTATTCTGAATTTAGAAATAAAGTCGGTGGTCTCTGGATTTGCACAATTATTGACATCCTCCTCTGTATGTGCATCACTGGACTCTTAAGCCTAGAAAAAAAAGCAGGTATTTATCCAAATAAAAGATAGATTTTAATTTGCTTAGCTCTTTCTGTTCTTAATAATGATGCCTATTGATTAAGCATCATGTTCAATGAAACAATTTTCCTTTAACTTGCATGTACTTGGTGCTTACTTTTTGGTGACATTTAAAAAAAAAAAAAAAAAAAAAAATTATCCTTGCATTACTACTATAAAACAAAATATGTTGGAGTTGGCCAATGCAAGAAGTAATTTAGACTTATAAAATAGATAACATTGACTTTATGATATTAAACCTTACTGGCCCCATATAAAACTTTTGTATGAACTCTGCCTAGATTGTTAAAGCTTATATTGCCCTCCACAAAAAAATTGTCTGTGTTTTGAGGTCACTAGCCCAAATGGGCACAGAACAAGACAACAGACTGACGTAAAACATTTGAGTGGAAAGAGAAAGCAATTTGCTTAGATCATAGTTGGCGTTAACCAGAGTCCAACAAGCCTAGAGGGTCATTCAGATGCCAATCACCCAACCACTCAATCTGCTTCTACTTGTACCCTTCCAGAATGTGCATTTTAAAGGAATACACTAATATTTGCCTTAACCATCTGGAGACAGTATTAGTGTTAAGATGCTTGCCTGTAAATATAAGGATTTACATTTGTTCATGTTATGTCCTGTAATCTCAGCCTCCCACAATCCAACAGGTAATTACTTCCACATTGAACTGCTAAACACTTTCATGTTTGGACAGTAAAAAGTGACAATACCTTATACTCAAGTCTTTCTAATGAATACTTAGCCAATGACAGCACAACTTAATGCTTATAAAAGAACAACATTACATTTGTCATTATATTACCACATCACCATATAAAAGCTAGAAGATATGGAATCCTGGGATAACTGCTAGTATTCTAATTGTCAGTAGTGACTATATATTATAGACACGTAATATACTCCTTCTGGCTACTCAAAAACATTCTTTTAAATCACACACAGACAATGGTTTAGTTTCCCTTCTCAATTTGAGACTGCAGCAATTTTAGGGTGGGGGGTATATTACAAGACAATATATTGAGAGGCTTAACAGAAGAAAACCAAGGGGCCTCATAAATGCCCCCAGATCTGCCATGATAGGTCTATTATAACAGTGGTGATTTGACAATATACTGCAATACACAGAAAAATGGCACCAATAAACTACAGCTCACCTCGGACAAGGCAAGTCCTCACACAGGTTCATTAAATGTAACAAAAGCTAGTATACACATTTAATATGACTATAATTATACTCATCTACAAAAAAAGTTAAACATGTCATTTATTGCATACTGTGACCTACACCCAATTCCACTTCACAATTATTTTCAAAGGTTTCCCAAATCATTATAAAGGGACAATAAAACGGTTATAATAAAAATTATAACTTGGCACACAAAAAACAAACTCAAAAACAGTTTTGTTAACAGAAATAAAAATGCAACTATGGAAATAAAATGTAAGGAAATAAAAACAAAAAGTAAAAATAGAATATTCATCAAGGGGTTGAAAGAAAAAGAGGAGGATTCATATGAAGAGCAGCAACCAGAGAGTGCATAGAAAGTGAAGCAATACAAGAAAAAAGGAGGAAGGAGAGGAAAAGAAAAGCTGCAGTCAGAAAGGAGGAGTAACGGTAAAAGAGGTGCTGCAACCAGGAAGAAGGAAGAGCTGCAGTCAGAAAAAAGGGGAAGGGGAGAAAAGTGCTGTAGCCGGAGACAAGGAGGAAGAAGAGAAGAGATGCTGCAGCCAGAGAAGAAAAAGGGGTTTAGCGGCAGTGCAGTTAGCAAAAAGGAGGAAGGTGAGAAGACGCTGCAGGAAGAGTAAAGAAGGAGGAAGAGGAAGACACGCTGCAGGAAGGAAAGTAGAGCTGCTACAGTCAAGGAAGCAGAGGAAGGGGGGGGGGGGATGGTTAGCAGTAGTCAGAAATGGTGAGCAGCAGTCATTGCACAGAAATAAAAGACCAGCAGCAGTAGCCAGAGGTGAGGAGGATGGGGAGAAGAAGAGCTGCAACCAGAGAAAAAAAATAGACGAGGGACTGCAAATAAAGAGGACATGCAGCAGTCCTAATAGGGAAACCAAAGACCAAAAGGATTAGACAGAAAGGAGAAGGAAAATGAGGAGAAAAACAGCTGCTAAAGAGAAAAAGAAAGGGAGCAGAAGGGAGGAGGATAGGGGTCTTTGTGGAGTTTGCAGTGTAATCTGAAGTAACTGCATCATTTGTTCTATATAATTGAAGCTTTATACTGTTCATTTTAATATTTCTTCCTGTAATCTTAATCACCTAAACTTCTGTATCCTAAAATAACCATCTATGTAGCCATCTCCATTCTCTATAACACTCATCACTACAGTTCTAATTAGACTGGGAGCATGTAAGGCTCAGTAAACAGAAATAAATAAAAATTGGCAAGTACAGGAATGTAACAGCGTCTGTCCTGCTTTGGGACATATTAAGGAATTACATAACTACCAATTCCCTAAAACAATATTTCTGTCTCTGAAAAAAAAAAACGCCATTATTTTCTAATCTTGTATAAGAAATCTCTTCCCATAATTGCTCAATAAGGGGTATTAGAAAATGTCCATTTATTATATCAGTGTAATGTTTTAATCAAATTCAGCCAAATATTTAGGTTTCAAATCATCACTATTTTTTAATTCACTGCTTGCCATCAGTCAATGGAAAACCCAACCATGATCACATCCAAATGACATAGTGTAGGTCAAGGCTTGTAGTGTTCTCTGGTACATTGGGTCAGGATGGGTTTTCAACTTCTGGAAGTAAGCAAGAAGGTTAGCATTCACTGATTTTATTGCTTTTGAACTAGAGGGGCAATCTCCAGGAGTCAAACATTGATGGCATTACAATACAACCTTTGACAAGGTGGCTAAGGAACAGGTTTACCTCTGTATGTTTACATAGGCACAGCCCTTTATACCATATTTTCCATCCCTCAGGGCTGTCTTAACAACCTTAATGGCCCCTGGGTAAAACAGGGGCATCACATCACACATGACATAACACTGGGCCAAGGCTTTAACCATGCCCAAACACATGAGATCACACCAAGCCCCTTCAAATTGGAACAGAAAAAAATAAAATAAAAATGTACCTCACTGCTTAAAGTAGTCTGCTTCCTACAAGACTAATTGACAAGGCTGAGAACCTATGGCATCCTGAGGAGTCCCGGGACATACTTTTGACCACCCAGGGTCCCCAGGCATCTGCTAATCCATCACTTTTTTTTCCTTTTCCTCCCTGCACGCTGATGTCTTCCCAGGTCACTTAGCTTGCCTAGAAAACTCTTCTATACAAGTCAGTGAGCCTGCTCCTGCTTATGCCGATGAAGCTGCTGTAAAGAGTCTATCTAAATGTTGTTAAAAGCAGCTTGGATAAGAAGACTGCCCCCCAAACATATACAGACAACAGAAATGAAAAAACGTACAGTCAGAAAATTAAAACCACCAAGGAGAAAAGAATATGTATATACTGGTGATCAATTTCCTTCAAATGAGAATAACTGCAGCACTAGGCACAGGCTCCCAAACAAAGAAACTTCCGTGCCTGTATAATCTAATAAGGGTTGCCAGATATCTGCAGTCCCTCAATTGTGTTCATCTGCTGAGGTTGACTACATTGGACCCCAGTAATCAATGTTTAACTTCTTCTGGAATTATAAAACCCTTCTGAGAAGCAGGTCACAAGTATGCATAAGTATGGTGAAAGAAATTATAATTGCATCGTTAAATCACAATAATGATGCAGTAACTGGAGAACATGTAATTGTGCAGCTGATGGTATCAGTCCATCCTGTATTCCTAAAGTGAGGTGGAATACCATGTTCTTATCGGTCACAGTTATACCATTAGTCAAGATTCCTTGGTTTAGAACATAGGTCACTGGTAGGAGTAAAACTTCTAAAATTGTAGAACTACAAATCCCAGGAAACTTTTTTTTGGGTACGGACACCAGTCTAAACTTTACATTCTTCAACTTGATATCCTCCAGAATTTAAACACAATTCAATTGTGCTCTGATTATGCTCAGTGGACAACCTCTTTAACTTTACTGTGGATATTGGGTGCAAAAGTAACTTTATTTTCAGGCAACCCTACATGTAGGTTGTCCACTGAGCACAATCAGAGCATGAACTAATGAAATCACATAGTGGCAACTGCTTATAAAACAATGCCATCATAACCTAAAGATTCATAGCCATATTGCATGGTATAGTATCATCAGTATGTAATCCACTAAGACCTTTGCACCCCGTATCGCTACACCCCTGTGTGTTATCAGTTACATCGATATCATCAGCCCATACTGAGGACAGTAGGACACTCAGAAGTTGTTATACATTAAAGAGAATTGTGATCTTACTGTCACGGTCGGAGATAGTGGATCCTCTGGACCACCGCAAGCGATGGTGTAAGCCACGCCAGGGAGTGGAATCTAAGTAGGTCCCAGTTTTCACCAGAGCCCGCCGCAAAGCGGGATGGACTTGCTGCGGCGGGAGTCTACCAGGTCGCTAACCCTGACCTGACTTGCTTGCGGAGGCAGCCGAGGTGTAGCGTGGTACAAAATCGGAAGGCAGGCTCGTAGTTGGGGACAGGCAGAAGGTCAGGACAGGCAGCAATGGTTCGTGGTCGTGGACAGGCAGGAAGGCAGGGCAGGCGGCAAGATTTGTGGTCGAGGGACGGAGGCAAACAGTACGGTACTCAGAACAAGGCTTAGGAAAGCTTTCTCTATAGGCAAAGGGCACTAAAGATCTGGCGAGGTTATTAGGAAGAGGCAGGCTTAAATAAGGGAAGCAGCCGGCAATAGCCAATTCCCGGTGCGCTGGCACTTTAAATTTAACACTGCCGGTGCGCGCGCGCGCCCTAGGCAGCAGGGCCGCGCGTGCCGAGAGACAGCCGGAGAAGGAGCGTGGCCGGGTAAGTGATACTGGGCACAAGCAGGGGGATGAGCGTGCCCGCGACCCGACGTGCGGGACGCGGCACCGATCAGCAGCGGGGCACGGATGCGCCTGTGATCCGTGACACTTACCTTTAAAAGTCCAATCTGTATTGCAGATCCTTGAACTATGTATCCTCCAGAAACCATGTACATGAGAAAGAGGTGTTCCAAAAGTAATGATGTTATTGTTCAGTCTTCAAGTGACCCTGCAGTTATTTGCAAGCCACAATGTCCTCTTCCTGGACATACTGCACTTGAACACCGCGGCCTGCGATTAGCTGCAAGGTCACGTGAAAACTGAATGGTGATGTCATTGGCTGGGTTCATCGGGACAGCTGCAGTAACAAGCGTGCATATGGTACTTTTTTTTCTTTTTTTAAATTATTACCGATGGACTGACAAGAGTTTACCATTTTTGGAACACCCCTTTGAATAGGGAATGGGATTGGTAAAGTTGAGGTTCATTTTTAGTGAATCCTTATATCTTAGAGAATTGCTCCGATAGCAAGTCTTCATATAGCATGTGGTTATTACTTTTAGCCACAATTTTGCTCTAAACCTAAAACAAAGCATTTAAAAAGTACAGATGCCAAAATCGTTACAGTTCCTCTTAAACTATATATTGCTAAACAATGTAAGATTCCTTAAAGGGATTGTCCATCTTCTAACAAAATGAATCCAGCAGCTCCTGAGGTTTTAGTAAAATGAAAAATTTATATTTTCCCTCTTCATTCTCCGCTTCCAGCACCACATCTCTCTGAGTTGGTCTTCTTTTTCGAACTTCAAAACGGAGTTGTCACTGACGCGGCCATTAGCAGCCACTCATTTACATCACTGGTTACAGAGGAGATGCGGCACTGGAACGAAGGAAGTGGAGTATACTTTTTTTCCCCATTTTACTAGGACCCCAAGAGCTGCTGTTTTCATTTTGTTAAAAAGTGGACAACCCCTCCCAGACTGGTCGCTAGCCACATCCTTGAATCCTTTTTTGGGGCAAGTCCAGCTGAGGGATAACCAACGGGTGCGTACCCAGCTTGTTGCCTCGAAGCCGCAGAGGCCTCGGCGCCGCCGGGACAGTCTGGATAGCCAACCGCCGAGAGCGAGGCTTCACCGTTGAGGAACTTAGGTCCTATGACTGTGCCACCAGACAACCACGCTTCTGGCTGGCTTGCAGTTCTTCGACTGGACTCAGTGGACTTGTCTGATAGTAAAGTTTTCTTAGGTGTCCTTAGGCGCCTACACGAGGCGTAATTCCTTAATTTTCTCTTGTGCCTCCAATATTCTGTCTGGAAGACTGGTCTGCGGGGCTTGTGGCGCATCTCCCGGCGCGCATAGGGTGTTGGGGGTCCCTTGAGGCCTCCCCCACACCCCTTTGTGGGGTCTTGTGTCATGGGTGCCTCAGACATTTTGGTCCCGGTAATTGGTGGGGGCGGTCTCTCTCGGGGTTTCCCCCCCTTGGCGCATTGCCTCGTCTGAATCTCAGGGAGCTTGTCCATTTCACATTCGCATGCTGCCTTGGGGGGCTTGCCCGGGGTGGGACGCCTTTATCAAAGAATCTTCTTGCGACTCCGGAGGCTTGCACACTGCAGACTTTTAGCAGTGTGGTAACCCTCTTTACTTGGATACGCTTCTGCGGGTTTCTTTCTCTTCCCTTCTTCGGTCTCTGCTACTTTAGTGGTGGATCCCCCGTTTAGGTGGGCCATTTTGGATTACCAAATGGCCATTGCAGTTAGCTACCTGCCTACTTTAGTTACCTGGCCTATGTTAATTGGGCTTTTCTTTTTGATTGATTACTGTTTATGGTTTGTTCCTTTCTGGCTCAGCGGCTGGCGAACCGAGTGCACATGCCTTGTAATATCGGGGGGTGCTTTCTTCCTGTTCTCTGATAGATATGCATATGGCGAACATACGCCTTTCGTCCCTTAACGTCAAGGGATTCAATTCCCCCGAAAAAAGATCACAAACCTTATACCACCTTCACAAGCAGAAGTCCCACATTGTTTTTCTTCAGGAAACCCAGGAAACCCATCTCCTCTCCGCGCAGCTACAGTCCTATCGTAACAAATATTTCCCTGTCTGGTGTCATAATAGTCATCCTTCGTCCAAGGTCAAGGGGGTGGCCATATTTTTTCATAAATCGCTCCCCATCACGATTCTGGATACATACCGGGATGAAGATGCTAGGGCCCTCTTTGTCAAAGTTAGCCTTCAAGGTCAGGTATACACGCTGGCTAACATATATGCACCCAATACGGGCCAGCTGACCTTTCTAAACAAAATATTGGATGCCCTTCTTACTTTTGCTCAGGGACAAATCGTGCTGGGGGGGATATGAACTTGGCCTTGAACCCCCTTCTAGACACCTCAGCCGCGTGCTCCTCCGTGGCCTATCCTCCTCTCCATACAATCAAGAAGCTGCCCCATGACATGCAGCTGGTGGATGTGGCGCCTACTACACCCGCAGGACAGGGATTATACTTTCTACTCTTTTCCCCACAATTCCTATACACGAATAGACTACATCCTGCAACAACATTCGCTGCTAAGATACGTGGTGTCGGCCTCAGTGGGCAACACTCTCCACTCTGACCACGCCCCTGTTCACTGTGATTTGGCCTTACCACACTATCATCGACCTCCTTTCTCTTGGAATGAAACGCTCCTCTCAGACTCTCTTTGCCTATCTGACCTTCAGCGCTCGATAGAGGTCTTCCTCTCGGCCCACTCCTCCGACACCACCTCTCCTTACATCCAATGGGAGGCATTGAAATGCTCCCTTAGAGGAGTGCTAATCAAACATGGCGCTCGCCTCAAAAGAGAGGCTGCGGCCAAACTGCATTCTCTTTTGACGCGACTTGATGTCATGGAGGCCAAGCACAAAGCCTCGGGCCTGGATGAGGACTTAAGGGCAACCCTACAGATACGACACAACATCCTTCAGCTCATAGAACACAAGCATAAGAAGTATCGACAAATATGTGCCAGTTCCTTTTATGCCTGGAGCAATAAACCGGGTAAATCTTTAGCTCGTGCGCTCAGGGATAAAAGGGCCGCACTTTATGTCCCCTCTATCAAAACCCCAGAGGGAAGGGTCGTTCACCCCACAGAGGATATACTGAAGGTCTTTCACGACTATTACTCTGGGCTTTACAACCTCCCCCCTCCTGATGCTCCTGGGGCTGCCATGCGTGCCTACTTGGCTCGAACGGCTCTTCCCCCCCCTCCCTGCTGAGTCTCTCGCATCCCTGGAGGACCCCTTTTCTGAGGAAGAGCTGACGAGGGCTATACAGTCGCTGCCTGCTGGTAAGAGCCCGGGCCCGGACGGCTACACGGCCTTATTCTATAGAGTTCTCAAAACCGAACTGGCTAGCCCTCTACTCCGGACGTTTAATGTGGCATCTGCGGGGGCACCTTTTGATCCAGCCTTTTTACGAGCCCACATTGTGGTGATCCCAAAAGAGGGCAAGGACCCAGCACAATGCCAGAATTATCTCCCTATATCGCTAATTAATACCGACGCAAAAATTTTTGCCAAACTGCTGGCAAATAGACTTAACCCATTGCTCACTGATATCATCCACCCGGATCAGGTGGGATTCATGCCCTCCAGGGAGGCGAGAGACAATACGCTTAAAACCTTCTCTTTGTTACACCACGTTCGCTCATGTAAGACCCAATGCCTCTTCCTGTCGCTCGATGCGGAAAAGGCCTTCGATAGAATTGCGTGGCCTTTCCTGGGTGGGATGTTGGAATCCCTAGGCCTGGGCCCGGTGATGCGAGGGAGGGTAATGGCCTTGTACTCTTCCCCCCAAGCCCAGATCAGAGTGAACGGGATGCTGTCCGCCCCCCTGACAATTGGAAATGGCACCAGACAGGGATGCCCCCTCTCCCCCATTCTCTACATCCTGGCCATGGAGCACCTGCTGCGGACACTGCGCAGTGACTCTCGGGTGCAGGGGATCCGGGTTGGCGACTATCAGTTCAAGTGTTCGGCATTTGCCGACGACTTGCTCCTCTATCTTGAGGAACCCGCCTCCTCTCTTCCGGCAGCACTGGAGGTAATCAATGAATACAGTCTCTATTCCAACCATAAGATTAATATGGCGAAGAGTTCTGCTCTTAGCTTTCACATTCCACATAACACCCTATCCCATATGAGGGCTACCTTCCCCTTCTCTTGGGAGGATGCCGCTTTTAAATACTTGGGGGTCAGTATACCTTCAAACCCTGATACTATCTTTGACTTAAATTTCACCCCCCTGTTAGCCAAGATTAAACATGATCTGTTAAAATGGGATAAAAAAGAGTTTTCGCGGCTAGGTCACATAAACATCTTAAAGATGAATGTACTCCCGCGCTTGTTATACCTTTTTCAAACAATCCCCATAGTACTCCCCAGGACCTTTTTTAAGACGCTACGTAAATTAGTGTCCCACTTCGTCTGGGCCCGGGGGAGGCCGAGAATAGCGGAGGCCACCCTGGCGCGCCCGAAGGCGGAAGGGGGACTTGCATCGCCGGACTTCCAGGCCTACTATATGGCCGCGGTGGCAGCAAGGCCCCTGGATGCTTTCGAAGGGAGAAATTCCAAACTTTGGGTGCACCTCGAATCCCTGTTATATGGACACCCAGTCGCGGCACTGCCCTGGCTCCCACCCTCGGTGCTGTCAAGGAGTTCGCTAGCCCAGGTTCCATTGGTTGCACAGACCTCAATTCTGGTATTCAGGTCATACGCTGCGAAATTGGGACTGGTCCGGGTTGGAGGTCCGTGTACTCCACTTTTGGGCAATCCTGAAGTCCCTGAACCGCTCGTCACGGCCCTCTCCCATCTCTTGGGGTCTGGAGCCATTGCTTCAGTCCTTGACCAGATACTTACCTCTGGGGCCCTGAAGGAGTATGAAGAACTGGTTGGTAACGCAAATGCGACACACTTCGCTAGGCTCCACTATTATCAGCTACGTAGCTTTTACTCCAGCTGGAAAAAACTGTACACGCCGCAGGGACCCCTATCCACCTTCGAGCTGTGGTGCCTTGGAAGATATTCTGAGAGGCGAGTCATATCCGGTTTGTACAAACTGATACTCAATTCCAGAGCCTCTGTCCGGCTGCCCTTTCACAGTAGTTGGGAAAAGGAGCTCAACATGACCCTCTCAGCAGATGACTGGTCTAAAGCTTTCCAACTGACTCATAGATCCTCGGTGTCTTCCAGGGCCCACGAGCTCAATTATAAAATTATAACGAGATGGTACCGCGTTCCACTGTTACTCAATCTGTTCTCCCCATCTACCCCGGCGACCTGTTAGCGGTGTCAGAAGGAGAGGGGCACCATGACACACATCTGGTGGGGTTGCCCTTCTCTGCAGCCCTTCTGGAGTGGGGTACTTAGTATAATTTACAAAGTCACGGGGCTCGCAATTCAGAACTGCCCTGCAGCAGTACTCCTGTTCGATATCCCGTTGCCTACTGCCTTTCTTAAATCACATCTTCTCATCTTTTTACTTCTTGCTGCTAAAATAGTCATCCCTAGACTCTGGTTGTCCACTTCAAGCCAGTCTATAACAGATTCGCTTCGGGAGGTCCATGTTATCCCGCGACTGGAGGAGTTCAGGACAGATACTCCTTTACGCTATAGCCAGTACTTGCAGACATGGGGGGGGACGGGAGAGCATTTTTGCAACTCAGATTACTACTTGCGGAACAGGAGGAGGATTGGTCATGGTAATGGGACTTACTTATGGGTTTCTGCAGGAGACGCGTTGTAGACGGTGAGCTTGCCGCTGGATTTTTGTTTTTGGTTTTATTCGTTCTTACTAACTCCTTTCCTTTGTGCATATCGCAAGGCCTATACATGGGGTTATACCTTTTTCTTTTATTGTTCGAAGAAACCGACAGCATATTTGTACTTGTTGAGAGGCTCAGATGGGGGTGGACGTCCTCCCTGATGGGACGGGGCACTCCCATGTCCCTGAGGGGATGCTCCCTCCGCTGGGCGTCACCAAGTCAATAGGTGCCGAGCAACTAGGTTTCCTCTCAACTACTTAGTTTCCTACTGCTTGTTCTTGTATGGATGCTCTGCCTTGATATTGTACTACCCTTGTCACCCTCCCTTTCTTCCCTCCCTCCCTTTCCCGACCCCTCATCGGGCATTGAGCCTATCGCTGAACATGTTTGCTTATGTTATTTAGTCTTGGATACACAAGATACAAGACACCAGTTGTCTATTCCTACAAATGTGCTGCACGATTACTGTATCGTTTTATCCCCATGAGTACCTTCTTTTGTACCTTGTACTTTTACCATGTTTTTTAATAAAAGTTGTCTTGAATGAGAAAAAATAAAAAAAAGTGGACAACCTCTAAGTCTTGAACTTGGCGCCATTTCAATAAAGAATTGAAATGATGCAGGAATGTCAAGAAACTTGCAGGTCTAGGAATAAAAGCCATTTCACTTATTTGTAAGTAATTTTTTATGGCATCACACACTGTTCAAATTCAACAGGTGCCAAGTGTCAATTTTCAGAATTTGACACATCACATGATAATAACTATGAAGCCCTGTACCACAATGTACCAGTGTGGCTGATCATGTACATTCACACTCATTGACTTGAATCCAAATCCTAATAGCTAGCTATAGTTTTGTCCACGTCATTTTTGATCTGAATACAAGTGCTTTGCTTTAGGTTTGCCTAAATTGATTTTGATAATATTCACGAATATTGGAGTTAGGGTTTGTTTTATTGGATTTGAATGGGTTAACTTACCAGTTCCCCAGCACTTCTGTTCTAGCGGTGCTGTCACTCCAACAACACTTCCATCTGCCTTCACTTACAGCCCAGTAGCACATAAGAATTACCTATATGATGTTGGACCAGGGTAATGGGTAAGTTAACCCATTCAAACCCAGAAAAAGAAACCCTAAACTCAATTTAGGGATATGGTTATGATTATAGTCTGGATAAGGGGTAGTTTTAGGGATAGAGAGAAAAAATTCAGGTTCCGGACATGACGAACCCAAAATTTTTGCACAAGTTCAGTCAAATCAGTATCAAACCAAACATATAGATTCGAGCAACACAACTAGCAATGTAATATCTAAATCTTCAGAATAACATACAGAACAAGTTCTATACATATTTAATATTAGAGACCATTGTATTTGTCCTCACTAAATTACCCATCTATATAACTATAGTATAAAAGCCATACACAGGTGCTGAATAATGTAAATCATCTTCTGCAAAGAGGTCAAGAACTACAAAAGCAAAAAAAGCAGCACCACCAAAATAAATAAATAAAAACAAATTAAAAAGAAGAATGTTTAATCACCCAAGTCAGTACATGTAATGTTTCAGCTCCTCCATGGAAAACGCAGAAAATTGAGCTGCCCTTACCTGGTACTTAAAGGAGCAGCTCATCCTAGCATAGATGAAGCCTATTATTGTACATCTAGTACTGCACTGTCCTGTACTGTAGAGAGGTGCTATTAGAGAGCCAGACAGTGCATGCTCAGCAGAGGTGTAGCTATAGGAGTGCAGAGGTAGCAGTATCCGTAGGATGGTATATTCAATATGCTTTAGTTACATAGGCCCAGGAAAAGAGTATTGAGTGTTGAAAATTTTGCATCCTGAGGCCACTGTAACCTGTAGGTCCTCTATTCACAGAGGAAGTAAAGATTATAGCATTGAACACACAACATTTTCTGTTCCAAGGGTCACTATCATATTAGGCTTTTTCCAGGGGACCCAGTCAATCTGAAAGGGGTATTCCCTGTCTGAGACCTTGATGGCACTTCAATTGTAAACATCCAAAATGGCTGACAGATTATTGCTACTGTATGGTCTTCCACAGATAAGGGTTGCCCCCTGCTTGGTACTATAGAAAGAGGAAATGAGGCACTTATTTTCATCATAGTTCTGAAACAGTCACCACTGTATCCCCCAAAACTATAAACAAACAGAGAATAACACACGTATAGACATTTTTATGGTGTATCTTGTGAATCTGCCATGATTCTGTCAGAAATAAATCCTCATTTGAGGAAGTAATCTAGGGAGAATAGGGCATCTGCAATCCTTTCTCCAGTGAACCTGGCCATAGGGGCACTGGTCTGTCAACACACACACAGGTTAGTCCCATTAACCGCATCCAAGTCAGTGGCAAAAATTGCCTCATGTCCCAGATAGCGCCTCGGGGTTCTACCAGGGATTACACTGCGGATTTCAATGAGGAAATCAATATGTACTACGCATTGAATTCCTCATGAAACTCCTTATGTATTGTGATGGCCAAGCATTTAAATGGCCAGTCCGCACTGAAGTTTAAACCACAGATTTCAAATCAGTGGTGTGGGGAAAAGAAAATGAACATGTTCATTCTTTTGAACGTGTCCTCATCGGATCCTACTCCAAGAAGAGTAAATATTCTTGGCAGAAATCCAAGGTATTGCCTCAGCTTTCTGCCAAGGACTACACGATGGATTTTTCCTATAGAAAATGTATCATGTGTAAATTTACCCATAAAGAGTTTACTACAATTGTATTCAGTCTAGACAGTCCTCTATGTGCTGAAAAGCATGGACCCCAGACTGATACAATGAATCAGGGAACTTAAAATTGAGCTATTAAGACAGGAGAGAGATTTATGCTGAGGTTATAAACCCACAAAAAGATGTCAAGACTGTTTGAATGCAATTGTTAAAAAAACAGAAAAAAACCCTCTCCTGTGACACATTCGGCTGCAGGTTTGAAAACAGTCTAAGACTTTCTTTGTTGCCCAGAGCAACCACTCAGAGCTCCCCTTTCATTTTTTCAGAGCACTACATGAAATGAAAGAAGAGCTTGGATTGGCTGCTATGGGCAACAAATAAACTGTTAGGGTATGTTCACATGACATATTGCAGCGTGTAATGTACACATCATAATACGCCTGGCGTTTTAGAAGTACGCGCAAGTAAGGCCCCATAGACTTCTTCCCAGCATTTATGCGCTGGGGATAATAGAGTTCTATCGGGCCTCCCCTCTTCCCCCCTGCGCTTTAGAATTAAGTGCTGGCCAGCTCATACTTCTAAAACACCAGCCATATTGCGGTGCCACAATACGCCGTGTGAACATATCCTTAGACCTAGACAGTTTTCATACATGTCCTCCATTAAGTCTGCACAGGATTTAAGCATCTGGATCCAAAACAAGAATGCTCTCATTCAACGACAGCAAGAGGAGCTTGCTGGGGCATAATTTCACTTTCTGCAATGTCATGTAGACAGGCCCTAAGAGAATATTCTTCCTTACTGTGAGGGTCTGTCCAATTTTATGTAAATGCAGCTAAATAATTATATAACATAATATTCTGCAACTTACTAATATACTTTGTTTCAGTTTTTCCCCATTTTATGCATGAAAGTCTGAAGGTCCAGTTTCAATGTACACCGGCACACCTGATATCCTGAAAACATCTGACTGTACATACATCAGTGACCTGCAGTTTGTAACTCACCACCAGCTGCTGGGACCTGTTTCATAAGGCTAGGGCTCCATGGTGATCTTAGCCGCTAACATGTTACACATCCAGAGATCACCGTGTTCCACTGGCTGAATCGCAACATTTTAAAGGCCAATCACTCAGCGTTATGCTCTTAGTCTGTGTTTTTTGTCAGGATAACATGAAAATGGGTACACAGTGTCGGACTGGGGTGCCTAGGGCCCACCATTAGAATGGGGCCCACCTGTGAAGTTGACTCCTGTGCCCACCCTACAGCTTTTTGCCTCTTTCAAGGATGTATATGTAGTTTGGAAGAAACTTCATGTCTGCCCTGTTTCCCCTGCGGGCCAGTGCAAGCTTGCCAGGATGAATACAAAGATGGAGCGCCCATAGAAATCAATAAATGAAACAAAATGGGCATCATTTATGAAAGTGGTCTAATGCGAAGACTGTCTTGGTTACCCATAACAGCCAATCAGAGCTCAGCTTTCATTTTTCCAGAGTAGTGTAAGAAATGAAAGCTGAGCTCTGATTTGTTTCGCTGATTACATCTCCCATTGTATCATATAAGCCTGCTAAGGGTATGTTCAAATTGTGTATTGCGGAGAATACTGTACGCGCCGCAATACACTGAGGAGTGTTTTAGAAGTAAGTGGTGGCCAACGTGCTAAGGGGGGAGGTCCCATCCACTTCTATATTCCCAGTGCATAAAGCCGGGAAGAGGTGACATGTCACTTCTTTCACCCAGCATTCAATATGTGTTGGGGAAGACGGAGGTGATTCATAGCTCTCTATGGGCAACAAAGAGTCTAACCATTAGGCTAGGTCTACATAGCTTCGTTAAAATACTGTTGGAAATCTGACAGTACTTTAAGTTTACTGCAATACGCGGTTTTTGCACAAAAAAACATGATCGGATTTAGGATTTTCTGCTGACCATGCACATTGAGGCTATGAGAATCCAATAGGATTCTGGTGGTAGATAGAGAGGTGTTAGATAGAGCATGTTCTCCCTTCCGCCGGATGGACGGCGGTTTAGAAATCCTCAGTAAAAAAATCCGTGCTGTGTAGACTACAACACAGATTTTCTATTGAGGTCTACACAGTGCTGAGTACAGTCGAATTTTTGGCGGATTCTAAATACTGAATCTGCCGTAAATCCGATCAAAAACCTATTCTGTATAGACACAGCCTTAGACAGTTTTCACAAATGAAGCTCAATGCCTCTTGGACTACGTTTGCTTTATTTCTAAGTTTATTGCACGATACAAAAGCGTAGTCTACGGTCCTGAATAGAAAACATGAACATTTAGTAAATAGAGCAAACATCACCCATAAGAAATTATATTTGTTTCATCAATTGCAGTGATCCCACCTTGGCTCCTTTGTGGTATCTGTCTCTGGACCTATTTTCACAGCATGCTGATGAAGAGCGTGTCACCGTGTGAGTGGTTCTTTACAGGAAATGAACTAAATATGGTCTCAAAGCATCCCCGAAGTTGTCAAAACCAAGACTCAAAATACACCCCGGATAAATTTTAGGCATCTACCGGATTGTGGCTACTTGTGGGCCACAACAGTCAGAGAGCAACAATCTGTAGGCTATTGGTTTTTGCCATCTGTAGGTTGTTCAGTTAACTCCGACATGTCATATAGTTTCTTACTTACCGCTTCTGCTGCAACATGTGGATCTCATCCAGCTCCAGCCCTTCGGGTGCCCGACTCTGGATCTGACTCTTAATTCCGTTCCATACATTACTTGTGATCCCAGAAGTCTTGTCGCAGTAACATAGCCCCATGGTTAAATCAGTGGGACCCTAAAAAAAAAAAAAAAAAAAAAAAACCCTGCTCTCCTTTTCCTTCTGCCTGCCTCACATGTGATGGCAAAATATTATCAAATGACCTTATTAGATCTAAAAACCTGGACAGCCATGGATTCTTCTAGATAGAAGAGTATCTAAAATAGCAAAAACTAGATAAACTTACTTAAAAAAGGAAAAATGACAAAGAGTTCAGCATAAAACCTGGAATAAAAACTTCTGGGAAGTGATTTCTCAAAGTTGTAAAATCCTTGGAATTTGCTCCAATGCTAAAAACTTAAAAAAAAACAATGTTCCCTGTTGCTTCCTTGGAGAGCAGTGACACAGGGCTGGATGCAGAACTAAATTAAATACTATCTCCTCATGCTGTAATTAGCAAGTAGGCAGAGACTTGGGAGGTTTCTTTTCTACTTGTGGGTGAGAGCAAGGATCACACACCTACTAACACAATTAAAGAAATAGTCCCAGTGTTTAATAGCAAACACTGCCCTCCATATCACATAGAGTAGGGAAGATGGGCAATTTAGCTTTGTTTCTGGAGAGACGTGGGCTGCGATAAAAAAAAAAAAAAAAAAACACAGGAAAGATTAGATCAAGGATTTATCTTTTATTTGTACTGTTTGATAGAATAGAACCTGCATTTTAATATGAGAAGGTAAGTAATAAAAGTGCAGGTGGATGTAGCAGAGCTGAGTTTGTTATTACATTCTCTTTTGTGCACGGTGGTCATTGTGAGATAATAGAGTTGGTAAAAAATATCATAAAGCACTAATAGCAAACAACAATTTCAGCTCTGCTACTTTTATACGTGAGCTTTAAGCTGCACTGGGAAAGAGACTTGTTGTCTTGTCTGCTGTGTAAGAGAAAATTCCCAGTTGTTCTCCACATCAGGCACTTGAGCGCGCTGTTATACGCTTGCTATTGAAGGTACGTTTTAAACAGTGCGTACTTTGACAGCGCTCAAGTCTGGCTCCTAGTCACTCTCACTTTCCCCGGTCTGTAAGCACCCAAAAGAAGTGACGTCATTTGTTTTTACGGGGAATACGCTGGAAAATCATAGAACTCATTGTGGAGCATACTTCGGCACTTTGCAGTGCAATTGCGCCCCAAAGTACGCCTCGCAAATATACAAAGTGAACGTACCCTTAGAGTACATCCACACAACATGTAACATTTTCTCATCAGATTCTATTGTTGAAAACTGCTGAGTTTTTCATGTGAATTTTGGGTCGTTTTTTTTTCCTGTGGACTTCCAGTCGGAAAACAAGTCTCTTTCATGTCTATGGGTTTTGGACACGGATCCATGTCCAAAATATTTGTGTGTTGCTTTGGATGTGACTTCGCATGTGGAATTCAATGGAAGAATGAACATTTCAGGGTTAAATTTCATCTGTTACCCCACCCAGGCTATTTAAGGAGAGTCCACGAGCTACGTTATGATTAAGGATCCCTCTGTAGACCTGAAACGTGTAAAAGCTATGTGTGTTCATCTATGACACTTCTTTGTTTTTTATTTACTTTTTAAATGGGACAATAAAGTTGGATATACATTTTAATACCATTACCTAGTGCTGGATGTCATCTATTTTTTTAAGAATGAACATGTTTTAAGTTTTCTTTTATTCCTAAAAACCGACAGAGTGTCTTCAATGAGAAAATATACTGTGGAACTTGGTACTGCAGCCACTCTATCTATACCCACAGCCCTGTACGGAGCTTGTCATCATTCACATTTGTCCCTGTTGGGACTCACTGTCTAAATTCAAAATTAACCTACCTGTATGTTTTTGGAGTGTGTGAGTGTAAACTGGAATACCCAAAGGGAACCCATACAAACACAAGAAGAATTTACAAACTCTTTGCAGTTGCCTTTGGTGGCATTTGAAACGAGGACCATTGGCTGCCAGGCAACAGTGCTAACCACTCAGCCACCACACCTGCCTTGCTAGCTAAGAACGCAGCATATACCAACTTTACCAACAAAAAGGTGCCAACAATGATAACATTAAAGTGGTTTTCTCAGCACAATGATATGCTTTTAACATGTAGGTAAAGGTAAATAAGAGAATAACCAAATACATTGCAGTTTCGATTTTACTTTGTTCAGGACATAAATAAGATTTTACTTACTGCTAATGTGCACACATTTCACTAGGTAACCAACCACCTCTCTCTGCTCTCTTTCCTCTCTCATTGCTTCAAGCTGCAGTCTGACCATAGTTAGTCACTCTGTGCTGAGTCTTAGCTCTTGTTTATCTAGGTTTTAACCCTGGAAGCACTGTAGCCTTGTGAACTACAGATTATAAACCTTCTGCACTCATGTCTCAACTAGGAATGGTAGAGCTGATATTCCAATCATTCCAATGGCAGAAGGCATTTGATTGGTTACAGGATGAAAAACATCACACTATACATTAGCATAACAAACCACCAATAGCATAACATTCTGCCATTTTAAGACTGTACTTTTCCTGGATTTTCCTGTAACACATGTTCTGATGCAGTGCTGGTATTGCCGCATGAAACGCGTCATATTTGTGTTTTATTGCTTTTAAATTGTGTGAAGGCAAACAGTCTTTTGCTCTTTTTATTCGCAAAATAAACTTTATTTTAATTGCTGCCACCTCATTTGAGGTTTCATTCTGGCCACGAGCGCCGGGTCCGGACTTTTTGCTTCTCTCCTCCTGAAAAATGCTCCAAAAACACGTCACAAACACTCCACGCACTATATACACTAGTGCAGCATATATGGCTGAAAAGGGGCGAAACATAGTCATAAGTTGACAATGTTTGGTCGATTTTAGCCTAAGGCTATACTGTATGACAGCTATAAAACTGTATACATCTGAGTCCTTTTTTTTACTGGCTGTGGGTTGCTCTTTAAATAGTGGTGGTGCCAGGGTAAAGCATCATGAGATGCTGCCCTGACCTCACTTGGTGCATAGGGACCACATTGTAGCTGGACTCTGAAGGAAAGCTGATTTATGTGAAGTTATCCAGCTTGGATGCTGGTTAGGAGATCCAACGTTCAGTAAAACTGAAGGATACCACAGTCCTTAGCAGATTTCCTCCAAAGCAGTTAAACAGACATGAAAAAGGGGGTGTAGCTATGTGCTAAAGAGTGTGTGTCATGTAAAACAGGGGGTGTGGCCCACTCAAACCATCAAGGCTGCAAGCTGCAATAAAAAATCTCTCTGAATGCCACTTCCAAAAGTTGGCAAGTATGATGATATTGCAACGTATTCCCCGGCACACACTGTGCGGCCAACAAAAGAAGTGAATTAGGTGTGAGAGAGGGCCGGCCCAGAGCGCTTTAGAAGTATTTGCTGGACAGCTCTTACTTATAAAACACCAGGCTTATAGCAGCATGCACAATACGCACCACTATAAGCTTGGTAATAATATTGATAAACTTACTTACAGACTAAACTTATTTCAGTTAAAACATTATTTTTTTTTAGTATGCATTAATTTAAGGTATTAAACCTTTAAAAAATAAAAAATCTCCAACCCTATAAATGTATACTCTCACTAATAGGGTAAAAAGTAGTAACCAGTTACAAAAGCCACTATATATATATATATATATATATATATATATATATATATATATATTATATATATATATATATATATATATATATATAAAAATAACTATATATATAAAAATAACATATATTGTGGAGTATTTGGCTTTAGGGAGTATAGTATATGGACAGAGCCATGGGCTCAGTGAAGGAAAGCCGACAGTTTTGTGTGTCAGTAACACTATGTTACTGACACATCTTAGTATAAGTGGTTCCAATCCATTTGGTCGGGTCAGCTTTTCCTGGACTGGCCAAAGTAAAGGGTGGGTGGGCATTTCCACATCCCAGATGAGGCTGGTATCAGGATCTATATAGCATGGGCCTGCAGGCCTGTGTTTTTTTATCTGGTGGACCTTTGCTGTTTAAGGGTATGTTCACACTGCCTAATTGCAGGGCACACTTCACCGCGTATTTGCGCTTCAGTACGCCTGAAATGCGCCCCGCAGTTACGGTAATTGATAGCTCTCATAGAGAGCTATGAATTACGTCCGTCTCCTCCGGCGTACAATGCGTGCGTATTGTACGCCGGGAGAAAGAAGTGACATGTCCGCTGATGATTAGAATAAATGGGGCCGGGCCACCTGCGCTTTAGAAGTGCACTTACTTCTAAAGCACTCCGGCGTATTGCGGCGCGTTCAGTACGCAACGCAATATGCTATTCTAACATACCCTAAGAGTACAGTAAAGCCAAACTGGGATCTGCAGACTGTGTGAGTCAGAAAGGAGTCCTCTGTTTAGTAAGTGCTCAGCTGAGCAGGTGTTTTATTTATGTTAGACCTGAAATTGAAGGCCTTTGTTTTGTTTGCACTTACAGAGGTGGCCAAGATGGACAAACTTCTGAAACAGCTAATCCAGGCTAATCAGACTACATTCCTCAATCATCCGAACCTCCCATGCCCGCCTACAAGATTTCACACGTGCGGCACCAATTCTCTGGAATATGCTACCTCGGGCGATCAGGCACATTCACAACCCTCACAGTTTTAAGAGGGCCCTGAAAATACATCTTCTCGGTCTGGCCCACCAAGATCCCTAACTGCTATCACACACATCTGTCACTCCCTGCACTTGGGCACTCACAGGCACTTATCTGTATATAGATGTACAGTCTGGGTGGCAGGTTCATCCATTTTTCATGTAAACCACCCCCTATTTATGAAACATGGCCGGCCCATTGTAAACTTGGCACTTCTTACCGTATGTTTCACCCATACACCCTAATAGATTGTAAGCTCTCACGAGCAGGGCCCTCACACCTTGTGTCTCATTTGTAAGTACTTTTAATGTGTAATGACTGTATGTTTACCCTTGAATTTGTAAAGTGCTGCGGAATATGTTGGCACTATAGAAATAAAGATTATTGTTATTATTATTATTATTATTAACCTCCAGTTTATGATGGCGAACCAACAAAAGGTGCATGGGGAGGCTATGAGAGCCCAGACGGAAACTAACGTTCTGCTGATAGAGGCTGTCTCCTCCTACAGGAGCAGCAGCATATTAACAAGCAGCTCCAAGAGCAAGTCTTAGATGTGGCGCATAGTGTACAGAGGTCGACAAACTCGCTACCCGCCACCCGTGCTCCTGTACAGTTGTCCATGAAGAAGATGATGCTCTCAGATGATGTGGAGGCTTATATCATGGTCTTTGAGAGAATGGCGGAGCAAGAGACCGGAGACTCAGTGGGCTTAAGTAGTGGCACCCTTTCTAAATGGGGAACCACAGAAAACATACCTTGACCTCGGTGAGCAGGATGCGAAGGACTACATAAATTAAAGGGCAAGATTATTGCTTGCTTGGGGGTAAACACCAACGCGTGGACCCGTTGTGTGCATAACTGGACATTTTCTGACCAGCTGCCAGTACGTTCTCAGATGTAGTGAAAAAGCGACTACAGCCGGAAGAGTAGAAAAGATTGTCCTGGACAAGTTTATCCGCTGTTTGCCCCCCGGAAATTCGGCATTGGGTTGGACAAGGTTACCCTAAGGATGTGGAACACCTCATAAACCTCATTGAGAGGTACAAAGCTACCTAGGACTTACTAAAAACCAAACCTCGTGGATGCTCTGACCTCGGGAACAGAAAATTGTCTGGAGTATCTGGTAAGATTGTCCCATATCTAAGGGGGTGAGAAGTGTCCCAAAGGGAGGTGGCACTGAGGGGGACCCTATGGAGGAAAGGAAAGGTCCCAAATAGACAGTCTGGGCCAGGGACGAGTCTCGAGGAGACCGGGGCTGCATACTGTGTTGGCGGTATCATGGACCTGGGCATATGGTCGTAAACTGTTACTTTACCATAGAGCTAATGGAATATGACTCTGCTAGGCAGAGGTCGTTGTTTGCATGGCCAGTGTGTTCTGCAGAGACTGATCAGCAGCTGTGTCACATTAAGGTGAATGGCTACCCTGTAACCGCTCTACTGGACTCTGGGAGCCTGTTCACTCTGGTGCAAGCCAGCCTGGTTCACCCATCCCTCAATGGATATGTAATAGGGGTTCTGTGCATTTATGGTCACACCATGGAGTACCCTACCACTCTCTTAAAACTGTAGACATCTTGTGGACTTGCCTCCCATTAAGTAGGGGTGGTGAGGTCCCTAATGCACACAGTGATCCTAGGGAGAGACTTCCCCCTATTTTGGGACTTATGGCGAAAACATGTAATGTCTAATGTTGATCGTAATGTTGATACATCTGTTTTTTACCCTGAATCACTTGACCCTGATGCTTCAGTACAGACAGAAGGGGTGACCACAAAGGATGGTGACAGTTGTCCCCTACAAGCTATTGCAGGTGAGACTGAGGAACAAGAAAAGGTAGCTGCTATGCCTGACTTGGAGGTTTCACGCGATAATTTTGGAACTGCTCAGATCCGAGATCCCAATTTAGTAAGTGCCAGGGAAAATGTTAAGGTTGTGAATGGGGAGCCTCAATGCCTAGGGGCCAATACAGTGTTTCCACACATAGCAGTTAATCAAGAGCTGCTGTACCAGGTCAACAAGGTGTGGGAGGAGGTTGTGGAACAGCTTTTGTAACCACAATCCTATCGAAGAATGGTTTTGTGACACAAGCATGTACTAGGAGGTCATCTAGGAAGCGAAAACACCAAGGAGCGCATCCTCCAATGTTTTTTTTGGCCAGGGGTCCATGTTGATGTGAAACGGTATTGTGAATCCTGCCCAGAGCATCAGTTAATGGCTCCAATGCCGTATTACCATAGTCCTCTTGTACTATTACCCATCATAGAGGTTGTGTTTGAGGCTGTTGCTATGGATATAGTTGGCCCCTTAGTAAGGTCATCAATATATATTGGTGGTGTTAGATTACGCCACACCTTACCAAGAGGTGGTTCCTTTGCAAAATACCTCATCAAAAGGTATTGCAAAATAAATATTTCATTTGTTTTCCTATACCTGCATACTGAAGGAAATTCTTACAGATCAAGAAACCCCCTTCATGTCGAAGGTCATGAAGGAGTTGTGTAAACTATTGGATATCAAGCACTTGTGTACATCTGTTATCACCCACAGACAGATGGCCTTGTTGAGAGATTCGACAAGATGCTAAAAAATATGCTTAAGTGGGTGGTCAGTCAGGATGGGAAGGACTGGGACTGTTTTCTGCCATACCTAATGTTTTCTGTTCATGAAGTTCCACAGTCATACATTGGGTTCTCTCCGTTTGAGTTGGTCTATGGTAGATGTCCATGGGGCCTCTTTGATATAGCCAAGGAAACTTGGGAGCACAAGTCCACCCCCTACAGAAGGACCAAATTGCTACAGTCATGCCCATTGTTAGGGAACATTTACAGCAGGAACAAGGAGCTCAAAGCAGGGTATATAACAGGTCCACCAAGGTGAGGAACTTCAGCCCCAGGGGGGTATTAGTGTTGGTGCCCACACTAGGAATTAAGTTCCTGGCGAAATGGCAAGGGCTTTATGAAATAATTGAAAAGGTGGGAGAGGTAAATTATAAAGTATCCCAGCCCAGTAGACGTAAGCCAGAGCAACTGTACCATGTAAATCTAATTAAGCCATGGAAGGTCAGAGACCCTGACTGCAGTTAGCACCCCCCCATAGTGTAGTTCCAGAGATATATGTCAGGGTCCCTGTCCAAGTCACAGAAACAAGAGACCAGGCAGTTTATACAACATAATTCAGATGTGTTTTCAGAATTACCATGACATACTAATGTCATAAAACATGACATTGTGACTGAACCAAGGGTAAAGGTTCATTTGAAACCATACCCGGTTCCAGAAGCTCACAGATGAGCCATATCTGAGGAGGTCCAGAAAATGTTGGACCTCGGCGTGATTCAGGAGTCCAGAAGTGAGTGGTCAAGCCGTATTGTGTAGATATCAAAAATGGATGGCTCAATACACTTCTGTAACAATTTCCGAAAGCTTAATGAAGTTTCAAAATTTTACACATACCCGATGTCAAGGGTAGATGAGTTAATTATAGAGACTAGGTCATGCCAGTTACTTCTCTACCCTAGACCTAACTAAGGGCTACTGGCAGGTTCCCCTTACTAATAGGGCCAAGAAGAAGACAGTCTTTGCCACACCAGGTGGTCTGTACCAGTATAACTGCTTACCTTTTTGTTTGCATGGGGCTCTGGCAACCTTTCAAAGGTTAATGGATGTCATCCTCAAGACTTATCATCATTATGTATCAGCATATCTAGACACCAGCCAGGATCCAAAATTTTACATAGCTACATGCGCATTAATATTCTTTCATTTCAGGTAGATATCTAAGCCTTTCTTGAAACTCCCAACTTTTCCTGCTGTGACCAACTCCTCAGGCAGGCTATTCCACAGATTTACAGTTCTTATAGTGACGAACGCTTTTATCCTCTGCAGATTGAATCCTTTTCTCGTGAGCCGAATGGAATGTCCCCTTGTCTTTTGAGGGGGCTTTACATGAAATAATTTTTCCCCATACTTTTTTTTAGGGACCATTTATATATTTATATAAATTAATCATGTCCCCCCCCGAAGCCGTCTTTTCTCAAGACAAATAAGTTTAATTCTACTAACCTCTCCTCATAACTAAGACGCTCCATTCCCCTTCTAAGTTTGGTTGCTCGTCTTTGCACTCTCTCTAGCTCCAATGCTTTATACCGCGGTAGAATTACATCCTTGTCCCACAAGTCCATGCCTCTTTTAATAAACGCCAATATCTTGCTTTCCTTAGAGGCAGCTGATTGACACTGCATGCTGTTTTGTCATCTATGATCTACAAGAACGCCCAGATCTTTCTCAACAAGCGATTCTCCAAGTTTTTGCTCCCCCTGGGAAATATGATGCCTGCAGATTATTTGTACCCAGATGCAGAACCTTACATTTATCCACATTGAACTTCATTGGCCAAGTGGATGTGTAGTGGCCTGAAACAGAACCTTGTCCCGTCTGCCTGTTTCATGACTAGCTTAAAGCCACTACAACTGCTCACTAGTCCACCTCTCTATGCCTAGTTTTACTGTGATCTCATATATTTCAATCCCAGACATTTCTCTATTTTGTTCTCTTGTGTGTTTCTCCTACAGTATTTCTTACATTTACTGTGCCCTGTTTAGAGCAACAAGGAGTTAAATAAGCTAGTAACCTGATTGGTTAAGTGGCTCAGCCAATCAGGGGAACTCTCTTGGCAGCCTCAGAATAACAGTCTGAGCTGGAAAGTTCCAGAAGGAAGGAGTGACGCTAGAACAGTGTTTCTCAACTCCACTCCTCAAGACCCACCAACAGGTCAAGTTTTCAGGCTTTCCTCAGTATTGCACAGGTGATATAATTATTGTCAGTGCATTCAGTGGAAGACCCTGAAAACATGACCTGTTGTTGGGTCCTGAGGACTGGAGTTGAGAAACACTGCTCTGCAGACTCCACAGAGAGCATGTCTCATCTACCACAGAGCGGCTGTGGCCTAGCACTTTTCAACTTCTAACTTCAACCTGTATCTAGCAAGCAACAAGGATTTCCACGGGTCTACTTCAGTTTCCAGTAGGACTACCAATATATATTATTTAAGAGCCTACTGTGCAGTCGGAAGTGTGTTCGAGGGTCCCCCAACTCCGACTAATTTCATCCTTGTCTCCATGTCAGTGGTACATGCGTCTTCCACCTGTAACCAGTGTGAGTTGCCAGTGTCACTTTCTTAAGTCTCAAGCTCAGTATTTTCTGACCTGTGCCTAGTTCAGCTGAAGGCCTCACCTCTGGATCAGGTCTGTAACAACTCTTTGCCACCCTACTACTCTCAACTTCTCAAGATTCTAAAACTACTACTTCCAAAGCATACCTGCATCTCTTCTTCAAGTACTAAAGTGCTCATACAGCTCCAAGACTCTGATTACTCCTAATTGCTCCTTAACAAAGCTGTATTTTACTGTGGCCTACCGACGAGAGACTGTACCAGTATTACTCTGTATTATACCAACCGTTCCAGCTTCTAGTAAAGCAACTGTTACCCTCAACCCTTCATTTGCAGTGACTGTCTCAGCTGTGGGCGTTGTGTGGGGTGGGGTAGCAGGGAACATTCTTGCGGTCAGGCAGGGCCTGGGAACAAGGACCACCATATACCCTCGTGCCATACGATCACCCGTGACAACCTTAAAGACCCTCTGTTCCAGTCACCCGGCTTTTCGCAAATGGCGTCCCCAAACAGGATATATAGCACCCCTGTGTCCTTTCTATTACTGTGGAACTACAAGACCCAGCATTGCCTGGAAACCCCATAAAGACTGCATACTGTACAATTTGGATAAGGCCTTCTTTACTCAAAGAGGGGGAGCTCTGAAGTCCTGCTTAGTGTGTGTTCACTACTGCTGATCTGTCCAGCTGTTGTTGTGCCTATTGCCGGCATTTTGCTGTCGCTGCCTGCCGCTGGAGTAGTCCCCGGCGCCGCCGCTATCCGCCGTCGATCGTTAGGGTCCTAAGCCGTTACCAGTCGCTAAGCTATCGGCTTAGGACCTTGGCGACGGCAGCGGTGGCGGGACTAACTGTATGTGCGTCCGCCGGACGCACATACAGTTAGATGCTTTGGCGGAGCAGAGTACTCTGTGGCCGCAGGCAGGATGCGGCTCTGTGCGCGCCTGTGCTGTGCTCGCCGGAGTCGGCGTCATCACAGTGCAGCGCGGCCGGGTGACGTCACCCTGTGAGGAAAAAGACCGGGAGCAGCGACAGGGAGCGAGGTCAGGAGAGTGCCGTCAGTTTCTGACTGCTAATTGTCTCTATTCATGCTGGGGGCCTATAATCTAGTTATAAATGTGCAGGGGGGTCCTATTATGTACTTGTATATATGTGCAGGGGGGGCCTATTATCTACTTGTATATATGTGCAGGCGGGGCCTATTATCTATTTGTATATAGGGTGCAGGGGGGGGCCTATTATCTACTTGTATATATGTGCAGGGGGGGCCTATTATCTACTTGTATATATGTGCAGGGGGGCTATTATGTACTTCTATATGTGCAGGGGAGTCCTTTTATCTACTTATATGTGCAGGGGGGGCCTATTATCTACTTGTATATATGTGCAGGGGGGGCTATTATCTACTTGTATATATGTGCAGGGGGGCCTATTATCTACTGGTATATATGTGCAGGGGGGGGCCTATTATCTACTTGTATATATGTGCAGGGGGGCCTATTATCTACTTGTATATATGTGCAGGGGGGGCCTATTATCTACTTGTATATATGTGCAGGGGGGCCTATTATCTACTTGTAAATATGTGCAGGGGGGGCCTATTATCTACTTGTATATATGTGCAGGGGGGGCCTATTATCTACTTTTATATGTGCAGAGGGGCTATTATCTGCTGTTATAAAAGTAGATAATAGCCCCCTGCACATATATGTAACACCCCTTTGTGCCAACCTCCTTGGGCAGGGTGTGTTGTCGCTCTCACCTCTCTATGACACAGTGCCTCCACCCGAATCTTCGTATCAGCTCTCCAGTTATGCAGGAAAGGTGGTTCCTCTTCTGCCAGGGGTCGACTCGGGAAACCCCTGTCTAAGCTCAGTACACACTCCCAGAGTTGGGGATAAAACTCTTAGCAGATTTATTTCAACGGATTAATAGGTGATATGTGGCTTGGAGAATTGCAAACATGAAAATAGAGTGAAACACATAACATATCAAAACATCAATAACTACAGTAAATACAAAATACTCCCCCTACTGGTAGAGTTACAGATCTGTCTTTTTTCTACGTGGTGGCCTACGTAGGTAATCCCACAGTAATATACAGTCAGTTACCCTCTCCTAACTGATCAATCACAGTGAGAGTGCAATCAAAATGGCTGCCGCAATGCAGCATCAGTTAAACCGTTGGGGCCCAGTTGCCGCGGTCGTTGGAGCTCTTTTGGTAACGTTGATGCACTTTGAGATCTCAGCCTTAGTAACCACAGAACAGTCCACACTACAAGTGTACAACTCCTGATCAGCAAAGTCCTCCCAGCGTCTACTCACTCTTCATGTCTGCACTGCAATGGACTCCATCCTGCTGCTGTCACATTCAGGTGCTGGGTGCCCTGGCAGGGGAGGCAGGATTCTCCTGGGTGGGAAGCTGGGGCTCTGCAGCTGACAGGTAGCCCACAGACTAGCCAGTCTCTTCTCAGGACACACTGGGGAAATCTCAGTCTCTCTCTCAGAGCTCTCTCTCCTCTGTAGTCTTCTCACTTCTCCCTCTTCCCAGCTCCTGTCCCCCTTCCTCCTCCTGTGATGACACCACACCAGGGCTGCTGGGTAGTGAAGCTCAGTGCATCTCTCGGAAAGAAGAGTGAATGCCTCTTTCTATAGCATCCACTGTACACATTGCTCCTCTTGGGGGGTTACACTCTCTCCCTGGTGAGTCTCTGAAAGTGTCCAAGCATGAAATGAAGACTCACCACCTGGAATACAATCATGTGTTAAAGTATCCTGACTTACACCACAATCAGACACACATAAATCAGCATGCCTTACAGGAAGCGAGGGAAAATAGGGCCACACGTCACTAAACTTAGGGCGTACGACTCTGGGGATCTCAGTATTCTGCCCGATCTTATCGTAGGTCAGCATCATGGGGGGTCTTGTGTCCCGCTGGGGACGAGTGTGTACTACAGGGGCTCCCTCCTCGACTCCTGACTCTTGACTGTCAGGCTCAGGTTCCATAGTGGTTACTTCCTCACCCGGTGACTCCATCACATCTAAGTTCTCCCCCAACTGGGGACATTGCTGACTGACTTCTGGACTAGACTCTTCTTGGTCATCCACCTCTATGGACTGATCTTTATGATCTTCAACAGTAGGACAGGGGTTGCAGACCCATCGGTAGTCTGGCCCCCATTCATCACTGGATTCACTATCACTGCTTGCAGAATTAATCACAGGGCTGGCAGTTTGTTGATGGCGATGGCTCCTCCTGGGAGGTCACCTGGTAGTGTTGTCTTGCAATTGTTGAAAATGGATATTCTTTCCTACAGGTAACAGATGTTGGCGATGATAGGTCTTGACAATCCCACCTCCATTTTCAGGCTTCACCCTGTAGACGGGAACACCAGGCAGTTGTTTTACTACTACATAGGTTTTCCCGGATGCCAACGATCAGCAAGCTTGTGTTTTCCATGAAGACCTAGTTGCTGAATGAGAACCCTATCCCCAGGCTGCAGAACTTGCTCACGAACTCTACGGTCGTAACGGGTCTTGTTTCGCCTTCCTGCTCGACCAGAAGCCTGTTCAGCCAATCTATAGGCCTCCTTTAATTCTCTCTTCAACTGTGACACATACTCTAAGTAGGTCTTTTGAGATGAATGGTCAGGTGATACCCCAAAACTAATATCTACTGGTAGCCTGGCTTCCCTACCGAACATTAGGAAGTAAGGGGAGTAACCAGTTGACTCGTTCTTGGTGCAATTGTAGGCGTGGACTAACTGACTGATATGTCGACTCCAGCGTCCTTTCTGATTGGGGTTCAAAGTGCCCAACATGTTGAGAAGGGTGCGATTGAATCTCTCTGGCTGAGGATCCCCTTGAGGGTGGAAAGGAGTGGTTCTGGATTTCTTGATCCCGCAGATTTCACACAGTTCCTTAATCAGCCGACTCTCAAAGTCTCACCATTGGTCAGTATGGATGCGTGCTGGCAGCCCATAATGCACAAAGAACTTTTCCCACAAAGTTTCGCCACAGTGATTGCCCTCTGGTCTCTGTTGCTGTAGGCTTGGGCATAGCGGGTGAAATGGTCAGTGACCACTAATACATTGCTGACATTGCCCTCATCAGGTTCAATGGCAAGGAAATCGATACACACTAACTCTAGTGGACCATCACTGGTGATGTTGACAAGTGGGGCGGATCGCGTGGGTAGAGTCTTCCTCAGAATGCACCGCGTACATGACTTGCAGTACTCCTCAATGTCAGCTTCCATTCTTGGCCAGTAAAACCGGTCTATAAGAAGTCCAGTGGTCTTCTCAACACCCAGATGCCCATGTTCATCATGCAGTGACCTCATGACCATCTTCCGAAATTGGGTGGGTAGCACCAGCTGTCTTCGAATCTCTCCATTTTGACGTGTGGTTTCTCGGTACAGTAGTCCACTTCTCAGGACTAGGGACTCTAATTGGCGGGTCAGCAATACAGACTCTTCTGTTTTCAGAGCGTTCCTTTCAGGCCTCCGACCCCTTTTCACAGACCATCGAACCACTCCCACTGAAGGATCTTCCTGTTGGGCCCTTTGGATCTGGTCTTGAGTCAGTTGAGGCAGGGAATTAGTGGTGATCCTCGTTAAGTGGCAAAACAAAGGTGGAAGAGCGTTCTCCGAGACCCCTAGGAATTTGGCACAACCTTGTACAGGAACAGTCCTCGCTTGTTGTCTGTGACACATAGCTTTCACGTCAGGAGCAGGGACTTCCACCCATGCCTCATCCTCATCTTCCAACACCTTCCTTGGCAGGCGAGACAGAGCGTCAGCATCAATGTTACTGGTGCCTGGTCGATACTTCAAGCTGAAATCATAAATGGCTAAGGCTGCAAGCCACCGGTGTCCTGTAGCATCAAGCTTGGCTGTGGTCTTCACATAGGTTAGTGGATTGTTGTCAGTGTGAACTTCAAAACGCACTCCATAGAGGTAGTCATGCAGTTTGTCCACAACTGCCCACTTCAATGCTAAGAATTCAAGCTTGTGGGCTGGGTAGTTGTGATCACTGGCAATCAATCCTCGGCTGATTTTAGTAGATCGGTCGCAGGAGGCCCGCCTGCTCCTGATACAAAACTGCTCCAAGCCCCTCAAGTGAAGCATCTACATGCAGGACATATGGCTTTCTGGGGTCCACATAGGCCAACACTGGAGTCTGTGTCAGACAGGATTTCAACTTCTCAAATGCCTTATCACATTCTGGTGTCCATCTCTCTCCAAATGGTTCATTAATCCTGAAGTGTCAGCAACCGCCTGCTATACCTTAGAACTTGCTAACTGTGTTTGCCCTTAAGTTTGCCCTCAGCCAAGATGGTGGATCGTGTCTCAGCTGGTTGCCATCTTGTTTCCTGTTTCCTGTTCCTGGTTCCTATATAAACTCCTCAAGCCTGATGTCCATTGCTTGAGTATTGTGTTTAAGCTCCTGCTGTTTTGCAGTCCTCTAGCCTGGAACTTACCTACCCGTTAGTTCCTCTCATTTGCGGTTTACCCTGCAAACCTCTCATACCTACGTACCATCTACTGTGCTCCTGCTGACCTTGCCTGGATCCAGTCTCCATCTCTGCTGCCTCCGGTTCCAGTCTCTATTTGCCTTCACTGTGTTCCAACCAGTCCTCGCCATTGGATTCCAGCTGTATCCACTAGTATCGTGACAGGATACTCAAGCCACAAAATGGAGTCCGCTGGGGCTGGGAGTCCGGAAGCTCGCATCAAACAACTTCAGACTGCTATGGCTAACATGCGCACTGAGATGCAAGCATTGAAAGTCAAATGTGACGCTTATGAAGGCCAGACTGGCCATAATATCCAAGTGTATGGACAAGCGATTCAGGAACTACGCGAAACTGTGCACGCATTATCCGACCGGATGGTCCACCTGGAGAGTCAAGCCTCGGTACCACCCACTTCGGTGCCTGTCATGAGCCCGAAATTGCCACCCTTCAGATTCGGGGGAGATCGTGACAAATTCCGGGGTTTCCTCAACCAATGTAGACTATACTTCGACGCAAACCCTACGCAATTCCCTACCGACAGATCGAAGGTCCTGTGTATCATCATGCTGCTGACACACAAAGCCATTGCCTGGGCTAGTCCTTTAATTGAAACTCAAGACGCCCGGCTGAATCACCTGGAGGAGTTCATCGACGCCATGAGTCAGATGTTTGACGATCCCAATCGCGGTGCTACAGCTGAAGCTGCAATACTATCCTTGCGCCAGGGCAAACGCCCGGTTGCCGAGTATGCCATGGAGTTCAAGAGGTGGGCAGTCGACACCAACTGGAATGATGCAGCAAAATTGTCTTTTTTTAGGAAAGGACTACGCAGTGCAATAAAAGATGAACTTGCCCGTGCAGAGGCCCCTTTAGGTTTGGATACCTTCATAAATCACTGCATCCGAATCGATACCAGACTATCTGAACGACGACAGGAGAAGTGGGCTACTCTAAATTTTGATACTAAGCAGTTCCTGCCAGTCCCTGTCAGCTTTCCTAAGGAACCCCAAGGGAAGATCCGCAGAGAGCCAGGAATTGAGCCTATGCAAGTGGATTCCGTATTAAAACGTGAGAGCACGGAAAGAAGGGAGCATCGGCTCCGGGAAAGTCTTTGCTTCTATTGTGGAAAGTCTGACCACTTCCTTATCAACTGCCCTAGCCGTCCACGGAAATTGGTGGCAGCCATTATGGACCACGATAGCTCAGATGAAGAATCAATTGCTTCAGAAACAGACTTATCTGAAAAGACAGTTATCCATTCCATCTCATCGGTGGCGTCTCATATCAAGAAAGAAAACAGAGACTCTCATTACATCCTTCCCATCAAGTTCCTGGTTAACTCACAATGGGTATCTACTTCAGCGATGATAGACTCGGGGGCAAGTGGCAATTTCATGGACCTGTCTTTTGCTCAGAAGCATGGGGTTAAATTTCAGAAAAAACTCTCACCTGTTGTAATGGAAACGGTAGATGGATCCCCACTGAACTCAGGGCCAGTGGACCAAGAGACAGAACCACTTGAGATCATTATGACATCCCATCATCGAGAAGTCCTGTCTTTCCTGTTGATCTCTTCCCCACACTTCCCTGTCATCCTAGGCCTACCCTGGCTACAAGCACAGAACCCAGTCATCAACTGGGAAACCAAGGAGATAAGCTTCCCAGCGGAGGATGCCCTTCCCTCAGCTCATTCTGAACAAGGCCCCGAAGACCCAGCTCAAGACATCAGAATATTAGAGCTACCCTCGGAATACAGGGAATTTGCAGATGTCTGCAGCAAACAGAATGCAGACCAGCTCCCCCCACACCGACCCTATGATTGCCCCATAGACTTGCTTCCAGGTGCACCTATACCTTTTGGAAACATCTACCCTTTGGCGGGCCCTGAATTAAAAGCTCTCAAAGACTACATAGAAGAAAATCTAGCTAAGGGGTTCATCCGCCCATCTTCCTCACCAGCGGGAGCTCCCATATTTTTTGTTAAAAAGAAGGACGGTTCTTTAAGACCTTGTATAGATTACAGAGAACTTAACAAAATTACAATAAAAAATCGTTATCCTCTACCACTGATCCCTGAACTTCTGGAGAGAGTGCGGCATGCGAGGATTTTTTCCAAATTAGATCTACGAGGCGCCTACAACCTGGTCCGTATTAGATCTGGCGATGAATGGAAAACGGCATTTAGGTCACGTTACGGACACTTTGAATATTGCGTTATGCCTTTTGGCCTTTGTAATGCTCCTGCCACTTTCCAACATCTCGTCAATGACATCTTCAGAGATCTCCTGGATCAATTCATAGTTATCTACTTGGACGATATCCTGATTTTCTCCAACTCGATGGAAGAACACCAGAGACATGTGAAACTTGTTCTGGAGCGGCTAAGAGAGAACCAACTCTACATTAAGATTGAAAAATGTGAATTCCACCAGACCGAGATCCAATTCCTTGGCTATGTTATTTCACCACATGGTCTACAGATGGACTCTAACAAGATCAAAGCAATAGTAGACTGGCCTACTCCCAGAAACATAAAAGATGTGCAACGCTTCTTAGGTTTTGCCAATTTCTATAGACGCTTCATAAAGAATTTTTCGGAAACAATTTCTCCTATCACACAGTTGACTAAGAAGAAAAATGCTTTTGTTTGGTCTCCTCAAGCACAAGAATCCTTCTCTATTCTGAAGACCAAGTTCACTACAGCTCCTGTATTAGTTCATCCAGACCCAGAACTCGCCTTCATTGTGGAAGTAGATGCTTCAGACTGTGCTGTAGGGGCCATACTGTCTCAGAGAACAGGAGACAAGTGTTTATTGCTTTTTTCTCCCGACGTTTATCACCTGCTGAGAAGAATTATGATGTGGGGAATAAAGAACTGTTAGCTATCGTTGCAGCCTTTAAGGAATGGAGACATCATCTTCAAGGAACCTCACAACAAATAATAGTTCTGACGGATCACCGTAATCTGGAATTCGTGAGATCTGCCAAGTGTCTATCTCCTCGCCAAGCTCGTTGGAGTATTTTTCTTAACCAATTCAACTTCTTAATCTCGTACAGACCCGGATCCCGTAATGGCAAGGCAGATGCTCTATCAAGAATGTTCTCCAGTGATTCCGCACCTGCTATTCCACCTAAGACCATTGTTCCTGAGTCTAACGTTGTGGGAGTAATTCATAATAAGGACTTGCTCAAAGAAATAAGGGAAGCCTATAACACCGACTCCTTACTGTCCCAACCTCCTGATGATGTACAGTTGGTACTTAAGAACAAGATGTGGACCCACGGGCAGCAGCTATACATACCCGAAAAAGTCAGACTGAAGATCCTGAGACTAGCCCATGATTCCAAGATTGCCGGTCACAAAGGAGTGCAGAAGACGCAGGAATTTTTATCCCGATTCTTCTGGTGGCCCAATTATTTACAGGATGTAAGGAAGTATGTAACATCTTGTGACATCTGTGCTAGATGCAAGACTCCACGTTCTTCACCCTCGGGTCTACTACAGCCTTTGCCGATCCCCTCTCGCCCCTGGGGTTCAATTTCCATGGACTTCGTCGTAGATCTCCCTATCTCTAAAGGGAAAAATACAATTCTCGTGGTAGTGGACCGACTCACCAAGGCTGCACATTTCATCCCATGTACTGGTCTACCCTCTGCTAAAGACACTGCGGATCTCATACTTCAGAATGTGTTTCGTCTTCATGGAGTTCCTGATGAAGTTATCTCGGATCGTGGGGTGCAGTTTACATCAAAATTTTGGCGGAGTTTTTGCTCAGCACTGGATATTGATATAAATCTATCAACCGCCTTTCATCCACAATCTAATGGACAGACTGAACGCACAAATCAGACCCTGGAACAGTATCTTCGATGCTACATTTCTCATCTACAAGATGATTGGGCTGATCTGCTTCCTATTGCCGAGTTTTCGTATAATAATTCCCAAAATGCCTCCACCAAACAGACTCCGTTCTTTGCAAATTTGGGGTACCATCCAAATATTCTTCCAAGATTCCCTGCTGTTCCTCATATTCCAGCTGCCACGGAAAGGATCTCTGCACTACAGCAAAATTTACAACTACTGAAGGAAACACTAGAGAGGGCTCAAGAAAGCTACAAGAAGATGGCAGATAGACATCGTAAGCCAGCACCAACTTTTAAAGTGGGGGATAAGGTATGGCTTTCCACCAGAAATTTGAAACTTAGAGTTCCTTCACCAAAACTGGGACAGAAGTTTGTCGGGCCGTATAAGATCATCAAAATAATCAGTCCAGTAGCTGTTCGGCTCAAACTCCCACCATCTATGAAGATCCATCCTGTGTTTCATGTGTCTCTACTAAAACCTGCCGTGTCTAACCCATTTCCGGGACGTGTTCCTCCTCCTCCTGATGCAGTGGAGATTGATGGGCAAGAACAGTTTGTGGTGGAGCAAATCCTGGACTCGAGAATTTTCAGGAATCAGCTGCAGTACCTCATTAAGTGGCAAGGTTATGGGTCGGAAGAAAATTCGTGGGAACCTGTGAGTAACATCAATGCTCCACGACTGATCAAAAGATTTCATCAAAGACATCCGGAGAGACCGAGTCAGATATCGTCCAGAGGCCGCTGTTGAGGTGGGAGTAATGTCAGCAACCGCCTGCTATACCTTAGAACTTGCTAACTGTGTTTGCCCTTAAGTTTGCCCTCAGCCAAGATGGTGGATCGTGTCTCAGCTGGTTGCCATCTTGTTTCCTGTTTCCTGGTTCCTATATAAACTCCTCAAGCCTGATGTCCATTGCTTGAGTATTGTGTTTAAGCTCCTGCTGTTTTGCAGTCCTCTAGCCTGGAACTTACCTACCCGTTAGTTCCTCTCATTTGCGGTTTACCCTGCAAACCTCTCATACCTACGTACCATCTACTGTGCTCCTGCTGACCTTGCCTGGATCCAGTCTCCATCTCTGCTGCCTCCGGTTCCAGTCTCTATTTGCCTTCACTGTGTTCCAACCAGTCCTCGCCATTGGATTCCAGCTGTATCCACTAGTATCGTGACATGAAGTAGGCCTTCTTCTCCGACTTCTTGGAGTAACTTGTTCCTCTTGGAGGGGGATACCCTTGAGTGAGAGAAGTCAGTGGCTTTGTGATCTTTGAATACTGCGGTACAAACCTTCTGTAGTACCCACAGAATCCTAGAAAAGACCTGAGCTCCCCCAACTTGGTGGGCTTGGGCCATTTGACCACGGCTTCCACTTTGGCTGGGTCCGTAGAAATCCCTTCTCGACTTACAATGTGTCCCACATATTTCACAGTCTTCTGACAGAAACAGCACTTGTCAAGGGACAACTTCAGCCCAGCCTTCTCCAGACGATCCAGTACTTTGAACAATCTTTGGTTATGTTCTTCTAGAGTTCGTCCAAACACGATCAGGTCATCCAAGTATACCAGAACTTCCCTGAAATTCATATCTCCCATCACCCTCTCCATACATCTTTGGAAAGTTGCAGGGGCGCCGGTCACTCCCTGGGGCATCCTTGCGAACTGAAAGAACCCAAGAGGACAGATGAAAGCAGTCTTTTCTTGATCCTCTTTGGCCATAGGTATTTGATAATATCCACTCCGAAGATCTAGCACAGAAAACCATTGGCTTCCCTGTAGACAATCTAAAGCTTCATCAATCCTGGGCACAGTATATTGGTCGGTGACTGTGCGCTTGTTCAAAGTACGATAATCCACACACATTCTAATATCACCATTTTTCTTACGAGCAACCACTATGGGAGAAGCATATGGGCTGTGGGACTCAATGATGACTCCACTGTCCAGCAAACCTCTTAGGTGCTGCCTGACATCCTCAACATCTGCTGGAGCTAGCCTTCGGGACCTCTCTCGAAAAGGCTCTTCATTAGTCAATCGGATGTGGTGCTCAACTCCCTGTGCCAGACCAAGATCCCAGTCACCTAATGAAAAGACGGCAGCATGCTTCATCATACTTTTTATTAGCAACTCTTTGTCATCACCTCTCAGGTCGCTACCTTCAAAACAGGGATGGAAACATTCAGAATGTAACTCTCTCCTTTCTGTCTCTTTCTTTACATAAGCTTCCAAACAGACTGGGTGAATGTTGAGTGTTTGAAGATAATCAGCACCTCCAATTTCTCGACACCATTGAGCTAGTGTTCGGAAGATGTTGGCATTTGTTCCCACTATAACAGGTACTGCTGTCCGGTCTGCATCAGTCTCTGGGCAGACTAGTGCTATGATGGGTATCTCTTTATCCACTCCAACAACAGTCTTAGGGAACCGTAATGTGATAGACACATATCCTCTATAGGGGTAGCTATTGTCACTTAATCCCCAAACTACAAGTCCAGATAGGGGCTGTAGGGGTACATCTGACAAGTACTTTTTGTACCATTTCTCAAAAATGATTGACACTTGAGACCCGCTGTCCAATAACACAGTACAGGGGTGATCATTTATATAGGCTTGTACATGTGGAGAGGGTCCCACTAAACCTTCAGGGAGTTGTCTCGACGACGCAGGGATTGATGGAGTAGTAGAGTATACCTTTGATGTTGCAAGGGGGGCAGTAAGAGACTCTACTGCCCCCCCTTCCCGTTTCCCAACAGCCGATCCTTGCATTGGGAAGGAGATAAGGACTTTTGTGAACTCCACTTCTTTGGGCACCATCTAGCTATGTGGTTGGTGTTCCCACAGACAAAACACCCCTCTCTCTTTATATATCCATCTTTAGGCTGACTAACAATTGCCTTCTCTGGAATATGTTGTTTTGCTGTTTCAGCTTCAGCAACCTGTTTCAGTTTTTCCACTTCTTTAGCCTGAGCCGTCAAAAGTTGAGCAATTTGTTCCCCCTGCTTCTCAATAACCTTCAGAAGCTCCTCTTCTCGCCGACTTGCCTCGGACTTCAAAGCCACAGTAGTCACTCTCTTGAAGGACTGCTCTCTAGCTGCGAGAGTGGCTTCCTCTTGTCGCACTTCCTTTAATAACTGATGGAAAGAACAGGGAATCTTCTCTTTATCACTACACCTCAGCCTTTGAGCAATGGGATCTTGAGTTAAAGCTCCTCGCAGTACTTGGTCTATACGGCATTGGTCAATATTACTGGGGTTAAGCCCCCCTTTGGACATTATTCTGTGAACCAGCTTGTCTAGTCGGTAGAGATAGTCGGACATCTTCTCACCTGGCTCTTGGTAGGTAGTGCGGAGTCTATAAAGAAGGTCAGTGGCATCTTCTGGGGACCCAAAAGCATCTTCTAGAGCATCCATATAGTCTTGATGAGTTGCTAGTGGCTTGCTCCGCCAAGCAGCTTGCACCACTTCCATAGCTGGGCCCTTCAAACTCTCTACTATTCTCTGCTTCTTCACAGCATCCGTGCACTGCCACTCTTCCAGATACTGCAGGGCAACATCTCTCCATGTTTCATACCCGTCTTCTCCTGCTGGGGTAGGGGTGGCACCTGAGAATGTTCTCAGACGACGATAGCCTCCCTCAGGCTGTAACTTTGTGAATTGGCTGACTAACCGTTCCATGGCTGCAATAAGCACATCAACAGTAGCAGAAGTTTCTTTTGACTTAGAACCAGACGGGGTAGGTGGTAAACATCTACTTAGCCTTCTCTGTTGCAAGTTTGCCTCCTGATGCAGAGTCTCTGCTGCAGGCCTCACAGGCCAGATGATCTTCCATTGTCGGCCATGTTCTGATGGCACAGCTATAACAGATGGAAAGTACTCCCTCTCTAAAACCCTTTCAGTGACAATTAGGGCTGCCGTCAACTGCCTTACTTGATCACTCCGACGATCAACCACTTTAGGCTGAACAATTTCATGAAGCCGTTTCACTATCTGCAATATCTGTTCATCTGAGGTGTTGATAAGTTCACCATAAACAGCAAAGCTATGTTCCTCTATAATGCTCATCTTTTCACACCAATCAGACACTTCTCCTTCTGTTAGAGACTCCATGACAGCTTTTCCTGCTTTACTCTCTTATGTCTTGGTAGGATCTCAGCAGTGCCTCCACTGTAACACCCCTTTGTGCCAACCTCCTTGGGCAGGGTGTGTTGTCGCTCTCACCTCTCTATGACACAGTGCCTCCACCCGAATCTTCGTATCAGCTCTCCAGTTATGCAGGAAAGGTGGTTCCTCTTCTGCCAGGGGTCGACTCGGGAAACCCCTGTCTAAGCTCAGTACACACTCCCAAAGTTGGGATAAAACTCTTAGCAGATTTATTTCAACGGATTAATAGGTGATATGTGGCTTGGAGAATTGCAAACATGAAAATAGAGTGAAACACATAACATATCAAAACATCAATAACTACAGTAAATACAAAATACTCCCCCTACTGGTAGAGTTACAGTTCTGTCTTTTTTTTACGTGGTGGCCTACGTAGGTAATCCCACAGTAATATACAGTCAGTTACCCTCTCCTAACTGATCAATCACAGTGAGAGTGCAATCAAAATGGCTGCCGCAATGCAGCGTCAGTTAAACCGTTGGGGCCCAGTTGCCGCGGTCGTTGGAGCTCTTTTGGTAACGTTGGTGCACTTTGAGATCTCAGCCTTAGCAACCACAGAACAGTCCACACTACAAGTGTACAACTCCTGATCAGCAAAGTCCTCCCAGCGTCTACTCACTCTTCATGTCTGCACTGCAATGGACTCCATCCTGCTGCTGTCACATTCAGGTGCTGGGTGCCCTGGCAGGGGAGGCAGGATTCTCCTGGGTGGGAAGCTGGGGCTCTGCAGCTGACAGGTAGCCCACAGACTAGCCAGTCTCTTCTCAGGACACACTGGGGAAATCTCAGTCTCTCTCTCAGAGCTCTCTCTCCTCTGTAGTCTTCTCACTTCTCCCTCTTCCCAGCTCCTGTCCCCCTTCCTCCTCTCTCCCCCCTCTTCCTGTGATGACACCAAACCAGGGCTGCTGGGTAGTGAAGCCCAATGCATCTCTGGGAAAGAAGAGTGAATGCCTCTTTCTATAGCCTCCACTGTACACATTGCTCCTCTTTGGGGGGTTACATATAAAAGTAGATAATAGCCCCCCTGCACATATATGTGCAGGGGGGCTATTATCTACTTATATACGTGCAGGGAGGAGCTATAATCTATATATACATGTGCTGTGGGGCCTATAAGCTATCTATATACCTGCTGGGGACCTATAAGCTATCTATATACCTGCTGGGGGACATATAACCTACCCATGTGTGCTGGGGGACCTAAACCTGCCTATATACCTGCTGGGGAATCCGTAACCTGCCCATATACCTGCTGGGGGATCCGTAACCTGCCTATATACCTGCTGGGGGATCCGTAACCTGCCTATATACCTGCTGGGGGATCCGTAACCTGCCCATATACCTGCTGGGGGATCCGTAACCTGCCCCTATACCTGCTGGGGGACCCGTAACCTGCCCATATACCTGCTGGTGACCCATAACCTGCCCATATACCTGCTGGGGGACCCGTAACCTGCCCATATACCTGCTGGGGGACCCGTAACCTGCCCATATACCTGCTGGGGGACCCGTAACCTGCCCATATACCTGCTGGGGGACCCGTAACCTGCCCATATACCTGCTGGGGGACCCGTAACCTGCCCCTATACCTGCTGGGGGACATGTAAACTACACACCTACCGGGAGACATATAAAGTATATAACCACCTACTGGAGGACGTATAACTTACTGGGGGACCCTATTACCTTCACTGGGGGACACATAATTTACTGCGTTGTGAAGTCGCTAACAGTCGTTAAGCCGGTTGTTAAGGCCTCAAGACAAGTCAGTTGATAAGAGTTAGCAATCGACTCCGCGGACTCCAGTCGGTTGTTAAGCCAGTTGTTAAGGCCTCAAGTCGATTGATAAGACCTTATCAATCGACTCCGGGGACTACGCTGGAGCGGCATACAAGGGATTACGCCCACTGACTGTCTTCCCGCGCAGGCACTGCACTTGGGCTCTGTCCCTTAAACTCTCCAATTCTGCACCTCTGCACCAGTAAGGAAAAATATTGCTGTGGCACGAGGAAGGACGCCGTCATCTTGGAAATCGGCGCGGCCCCAGCGCTTCCACCGCTGATCCAGCCGCCTGTTCCACTCTTCTGCTGGTCCTCTTACAGCCTCCTGCCAGCAAGCCTGCGGCTCTGGTCACCATCCAAGCCTGCATCTTCAGCCATCCATCCAGCTCCTGCCTGCATTCACCCTCAGCTAAGTGCAATTCTCCTATCTGTAATCACAGTGCTAATTCTAAAAAGGGGAGTGATAATTAGAGACTGTGTTGCTGCATCATCCTAAGTTTTCTTTTTCTTAAAGGGATAGTGTACCTATTTTTGTTACTATGTCTACTGCAAGTAATAATGACTCTATCGGCTCTAGCAGCCCTTGCACTTCATCCGCTAATGTTCCTGCACCTATAGTCGCCACTGGCATGCCATTTTTTATTGGGACCTCTAGTCTGCCAAGCTATAATGGAGAACCTCCCACCTTTGCAGGGTTTAAAGAGAGAGTGCTCTGCCATCTTGAACTTGTATTGCTTTCTCCTAATCAGCAGGTTCAGTTGTTTCTAGGACAACTCAAAGGTCCAGCTGCCAAAGAAGTACGCTCTTAACCGGACACTGAAAAAGCCAGCGTGCAATAGATCCTCACCCGCCTGCGCAAAGAATTTGAAGTACAGTCGCCTATAGAGGTTCGTTTAAAGTTCTATGACAGACGTCAGAGACCAGGTGAGACTTTAAGAGACTATGCACTTGCACTACAGTCCGCATACAGAGCTCTGCAAAAAGTTGACACCATAGATCCCTCAGCTGCTGACAGCATAATCACTGACCGATTCATTGAAGGAGTGGACTCTAGACCATACATGCCAACTCTCCCGTTTTTGGCGGGGGGTCCCGCTATTTGGGGTCCCCTCCCACCCTCCCGGGGGAGTTGGCATTCCTCCCGCCACTGCGCCCACTTCACCCGCCCGGAGTCTCGCTGTGCAGGGAGGAGGCAGGAGGGATCGCTCCCTCCTCCCTCCCTCCCCCTGTAATGTCCGGCGACGGAGTGTGCGCCGCACATACAGGTCAGCGGCGCAGGGGAAGTGACGCGCGGCTGCAGGGGAGTGACGCGCGGCTGCTCTCACGTCCCCCTGCGCCGCTGAGGAGATCGTCCGGAGCGGCCGTGCTGCAGGAGCCTGGTGAGGTAAGTGGATTTTATTATTTTATTTTTATTAGTATATGGGGGCTCTGCCTGGCAACAATGGGGGCACTACCTGGCAACAGAGGGGGCCTACCGGGAAACAGGGGGGCCTACCTAAACGGGGGGCCATCCCTGCAACTGGGGGGACATCTCCCGGCAACAGAGGGGGCATATGGCAACAATGGGGGCACTACTGGAACGGGGGACATCTACCTGGCAACGAGGGGAATCTACCTGGAACGGGGGGCACTCCCGGGCAACAATAGGGGAACTCCCGGCAAAAGGGGGATTCCCTGGCAACAGGGGGGGCTCTCCCTGGCAAAGAGGGGGCACTACTGGCAACAAGGGGGGACTACTGGCAAAAAAGGGGGGCACTACCTGGCAAAAGGGGGGATACCTGGCTTTTTTCCCAAAACCCGTTTAGCTTAGGTGGAGTGGGGGGGTTTTAAAGGGGGCGTGGCATCCCAAAAAGACGCGCCGCCCACTAAAATCTCCTGCTTTTTTTTTTAAAAAGTTGGAAACTTCTCTAGACAAATACAGAGCCAGTTACGCATGCTAACCCCAGAACCCCCAAAATTTCATTTCTCGATTCAAAGCTCTACCCCTAGAGTTATGGAAAACTGACCCCCCTGTACCGCTATACCCCTATTCCGTTTTCCCAGCCCTGGTGGGGGAAAATTCCTGCTTTTTCCCCCTACCTCGGTTTCCCCCATGAAAAGCTTTTCAAGCTGCCAGACTTTCCCCCATTAGTACCCCCAGGGCGCCTAAAGGGGGTAAAACCAGTCCCCCTTGGGGCCCGGTGGAAAAAGGGGGCCCGCCGCAGGCGGGCCCATTATTCCCATGACGAGGGGGGGCCCGGGCGGCGGCCCCCGCCAGGCTTCCCTGGCCACAGGGGGCCCGGATGCTGGGGGCCCCCGGTTTTTTGTGCCGTGTCCCCGGGGCCGCCGCGCATCGGTCTCTAACGCCCGGGCCCTGCGTCCCGAGCCTCGGGCCCCCCGGGAGTTGGGGACTATGTCCCCGACTCCCGGGGCCCGGGGGTGTGCTGCACAGCGCCACTAGCGCGCGCTCTGCTACTCCCCGGCAGGCTGAAAAGGTGTTAGGCCCTTTAGCCCCCGGGCGCGGCCCCCCCTGCTGCGTAGGGGGCACGGGACGTCACTTCACCGCGCCGCCTATGCAGGGGGGCGTACGGACCGGGGGCAGTCGGAGCGGCGGGGCCCAGGCTAGGTAAATGGCTGATTTTTTGTTGTTTTTTTTTTATTTATAAAGGGAAAAGGGGCCCCGGGTACCCGGGGTGAAAAAAAAAGGGGGCCCCACCTGGTAGAAAATAAAGGGGGCCCGGGAAAAACTAAAGGGGGCCCTGGCTAAAATAAAGGGGGGATGGGTACCTGGGTAGAACTAAAGGGGGCCCGGCACCTGGCTAGAACTAAAAGGGGGGCCCTGATTACCTGGGTAGAAAATAAAGGGGGCCCTGGCTACTGGCTTGAACCAAAGGGGGCCCCGGTACTGGCTAGAATAAAAAGGGGGCCCCGGGTACCTGGCTAGAACTAAGGGGGCCCTTTGGGTACCCGGCTAGAAAAAAAGGGGCTCTGGGTACCTGGCTTAGAATAAAGGGGGCCCTGGCCCCCCCACCCCGGTATAAATTTAAAGGGGGCCCCGGATACCCGGCTTTAAAAAAAAGGGGGCCCTTTACTACCGGCTATCACTTTTTGGTGGCCCCGGCTACCCAGTATCCCTAAAAAAGGGGGGTGGCTAATTTTGGTTCTTTTAGAGGGGGGGCCCTTTGGGTACCTGGTAACCCTAAAGGGGGCCCTGACCTAAACCCCCTAAAGGGGTCCCTAAATTACCACGCTAAGGGGTCCCTGAAATACCCAACGTAAGGGGTTTCCCGACTCTACCTTTTCGCTAAAGGGGGGCCCCGACTTACCAACGTTAAAAGGGGGCCCCCCTTTACTAACCCTAAAAAAAGGGGGCCCTGGTCCCCCCTAACGCTAAAGGGGCCCCGACTCTCCCCTAACGCTAAAGGGGTTTCCCCGACCTTTCCCAACGCTAAAAGGGGTCCCCGATCTACCTAACCTAAAGGGGTCCCTGACTTCCTAACCTAAAGGGGTTTCCCCGGGCTTACCCAACGCTAAAGGGGTCCCTGACTTTTTACCCAAAACCCCAAAGGGGGTCCCTGACTCTACCTAAAATTAAAGGGGGCCTGACTCTACCTAAACCTAAAGGGGGCCTGACTCGCCTAAGCTAAAAGGGGGGCCCGACTCTACCTTTCGCCCAAAAGGGGGCCTTGGTTCCCAAATCTACAGGGGCCCCGACTTTCCCAAAAATTTAAAGGGGGCCCCGGCCCCCTACAAACTTAAAAGGGGTCTCGTGAATTGGTACCCACCAACCTACCGGGGTGGCCTACCAAATTATCGGTGGGGGTTTTAAACCCACCTAAATAGGGGCCCGTCTTCCCACCCAGGAGTTTGACTACCAACCTTGGGGAATATAATTTAAAAGGGGGAAACAGCCCATTGTTGTTGAAATTTTTTCCGGGGGGCCCGTTTCCCCCCCCCCCCCAATCCCTTGGGGTACTGGCCTCTTGGTTATGGGCTCTCCCCCCCTGGGTAGTTTGTACAGAGGTGGAAAAAGGTAAAGAGATGCTGGAAAATTGGGATTCAAGTTTTCTGTGTGTAATTTTCTACAGGAAAGGTGGTGGGGGGGGGAAAGTCCTCATTTGGGGGGGTTTTGGAACGGTGCAGAAGAGAAGGGGTAAAGAAAGGGCTCCTCAGATTTTGAGTCTCCCGGGGGTCCCGGGTTTTAAAGGGGGTTTTTGTATACTTTTGGGGTCGTGCTGGATTCCCCTGTAATGTGATGTGCCCCAGCTTTGGTGTCTGATCACTATTTGGTCTCCATATGGCGGGGGTTTTTTATGGCGTTAGTTTATTGGGCATTTTTACATGTTATACCAAAATAGGTTAAAAAAAGGGAATAAATGCCCCGTGTTTAGGGGTTTTTTCCCTTTTTTTCTTGCTGGTGTTTTTGGGGGGGTAAGGTGCGGGGACCAAGGGAAACTGGAGGGGGATATTGGTTTTTTGGGCTATTGGGGGACAATTATATGGGGTGGGGGGGATATGGATGGAGTACTTTGCCCTGTGTCTATGAGGTGTGAGACAGACAGGTATGTGACTCTCTTGGTACGGTGTACTACACCATACAATTCTTTTTTGCACACTGTATGAGGCCGTGTTTTGTTTTTTTTTTAGCTGGGGGCGGGGCGATCGGGTTGCTGGGGGTGGGGTTTAACGCGGGGGGAGGGGGGGGGGCAGGTGTTCAGCTGTATGGGGCCCTGAAATTTCTGTTGCCGGCCCTGAGTACCACTGTCACTCCAGACACACTTGCTCAAGTAATGGACTCTTTGTCAAGCTCTAAAGGATTTAAGGGGACAATCTTCTACCTCTTCCCGTGAGTCATCTGTAAGTAGGACATTGACTCCGGAGCCCCGTTCTCACCGTCCAAACCTGGATAGGCTTCCGCCTGAAAGGTCTCCATCACATGAACGTCCCTACTGCACCTATTGCCGTCGTCCTGGACATCGCAAGTCTCAGTGCTGTCAATTAAACGGAATACCCTCGAGGCCCAGGGCTGCCCCTCGGGAGGTAACTTCAAGGGCCAAGAAGGACAACCACAGTGGATTTTGCGGTTTCTCTCGAAATGCCCGCATGTAACGATATGGGTCAACGGTGTTCCTCTTGAAGCCCTAGTTGACACCGATTCCCAAGTAACCACTATTCCAAGGCACATATTTGAGGAACATTGGGACTTTAGTGTGTTGAGTCCACATGGTAAAAGAAAAAATTTATTTTTAATTGCCGGGGTAATGGTCAAACCCTTTCCCCCAATTTAGGCTAAGGGAAAAGCCAAATTTAAAAATTTGGTGATCGTAAATTCCCCTCGAAAAGGTTTATGTTATGAGGTCAGGGGATAACGCAGTTACGTTTTGGGGCTGAATGTCATATGCCATTTTTTTCTTGAATTTTAAAATTTTGCATGCCTCTTTGTCATTGTTCCCCCCACTATGGGCAAGCGCCCCAACGAACCATTAAAGTGCTCTCCGCTAAGAGAAGTTCCGACAATAGAGGAGAAATTTGTATGTCGCACTAAAGATGTTGCCAATTTACCCTCACAGCTAACAGTGAGCCCCTCTTGGTGTAAAAGTCGCCCAGGCATTGACAATGCTGATACAAACCCCTTCTTGTTTCCCACCCAAATCGATGGTCCCCTCTTGTAAAAGCACCCGAAGTGTTGTGTCATCTCAAATGGCCGGTCCATAGGTTGTCAACCTCAGTGATTCCCCGTTTGAGCTCCACAAGTTCACTAGGGTTTTGTATGCTATATCGCTTGACCAGACGACTGTGAATGAAGAGAATTTCCCTATCGGAAGTTCACAAGCCCCTTTTTCCAAGACTGAAAAAAAAGCTCATACCCACGGGTGGGAGAACTTGTTTTGGGAGTTTAAATACCCCTTTAAAAAATTGAAAACCAAGGTTGCTAAGCGAACCCATGAAGCTTTCAGTAAGCACCCATTGATTCGCGGCCCAACTGACCCAACACAAAAAAAATCCCGGTGATCATCCCCTATCAAGGGAAAAAATCGACCTATTCCCCCTCCAAAACCACTAAGAAGTTGAATTTTGATAAAGAATAAAGGACCCCAAAATCACCCAGGAAAGTCAAAGCCCTTGGGGCCCGCACCTTTGTCCTTGTAAGGAAGAAGGATGGTAATATTCGCTTCTGCGTCGACTACTGAAAACTAAAAACTCATCAAAAGATGAAAACCCTCTTCCCCGTATCGAAAAAATCCATCGTGTTTTGGGCTCAGCTGCCTATTTTCTTCACCTCCCCCCTCCCCCGGGGTTTAAAATTTGAAAGTATCTATGGCTCAAAATAAAACCGGGGAGAAGACAGTTTTACCACCCCCGAGGGGGGACTTATAGTTTGAGTATGCTTTTGGGTTAGTAACCCCCCTGTACTTTCCAGCGATTAATGGAAAAGGTGTTTTGGTCACTCAATTTCAAATGTTTGCTCTTTTTGAGAGTTCATTATTCACGCACCTATGAAGCCCCCCCTACACGTCTTGCAGAAGTTTTCCCAGGTTCTTATTGATATGGCCTCAATAAAAAAACCTCCAAGTGTATTGTCAACCCACGATAAAAAATACTTAGGCCATTGTGTATTTGCGACAGAATCCAGCCTGACCGGAAAATCTCGCAGTAAAGGATTGGGATACCCCAAAGAAGGTTTAAAAAAAAGTCAGAAGTTTCTATTTTGCCGGGTATTCCCCGTGCTTCATCCCGCACTTTGGAAAAGTATTGAACCACCCCATAGCTACTCGTGGTTCCCCCCGGAGAGTTACAACAAAAGACCCCTGTAAAATGGTCAAAAACATCAAGAAAACAGCTTTCCCAAACTTTGAAAGCTTTTTTGACTTCACCTCCGATTCTGGTATCCGAACATGATCACCCACCCCACCCTTTACAGGGATGCCCCCCTTAAGGCCTAGGAGCTGTATTGTCACGGTTCAGAACAATCGAAAAAGAGTCATTGTTACCCCCACCCGAACTTAAGAGGAGCGAGAAGCAAAAACAACTATCCCGTTCAAGCTAGAACTACTAGCTCTAGTGTGGTCTTCACTGAGAGGTTTTAAGGACTATTGTGCAGCTACAAAATTTCCGTGTTCAGGAAAAAAAACCCGCTTGTACCTACACACTGATGGTCGGTGCCTCGAAAAACTTTGGGGCGTAAGATTGTGAACTTGAGATAAAGTATCACAGTGGAAAAAACAATATGAAGCTGATTTTCTGTCTGTTGCCCAAGGTGAAGAACCAACTAAATAAGAAATTGGGACGATGTTGAGAGTGTCCTTCTACCCAAAGTTTTATGCAGAATGCTATTGTGCGATCACGTGACCGAATTCTAACAAAGTTTGTCCCTTCCAAGAACCATCTAGGGGGCAGATACCCAAAGATGAATCGTGTTCTTGGAGAAATGTTTGTACTCTTATGGTTTGGACCCCTGTGAGACCAAAAGATCATACCCGACATAAAACTTCGATGCCTATGGGGGGAAAATAAAAAGGTTTTCTCAACAAAGGGCCTGACCCTTTTCAAAAGCTCTAATTCTGTCTCGGAGAAGACTCATAAAATTCTCACCCCCCAGGGTGAGGTTTACAATCGTGCTCGTCCCTATCAAGACCGTCCAGCCATTTCAGTGTCCACAAGACCGGTCTATTTCCCCCCGTTTTCTGGATAGGAATGAGAATGCAGAGAATTGGTGCTCGATGCCAGCTTGTAATCTGTCAAAAGGGGAAAAAAAGACGAGAGCCCCCTTACACCCCTCACCTCTCACAGCCCGAATGAGTTAGTCGCCTTAGACCTGTGAAATTGCCCCTACCATCCGGTTAACTTATGCTCTAACATGGTGGGGGACCCTACTCAAAGTGGGTGTCGTGGTTTGTAAAAGACTTAACAGTCGAAAAAACCCATCACCTTCTACAAAGGTTGCAAGCATTTGGTCCCCAAAAAGCGTACTAAAGATGGGACCTGTTTTGAGTCTCAACTCTCCAAAAGAACTTTGAATTTCCACAAATGTCAGAAGTCTTCACAAACGCCTTATATCCAAAGGGAATGGTCTAGTGGTGGGATAATCGGTGTTCATCAACATGCTGCGAAAGCTTCAGTGTCAAAAAAGGCAGAATGGCCCAGTTACTGGATGAGTTAGTCGAGATCTACAATAACCGCTCATTGCCCATGGCTACTACCTTATTATTTGAGTTTGGTCACAAGGAAAAACCCCCTCAAGACAAAACTCTCGGGACCCAAAATTCCTGACTCCATTAATACTTGCCTAAGCTTATTAGGTTCTGAACACCAAAGGGAATCAAAAAGCGAAAGGATTGTTGATCGCGGATGGAAAAAGACATAGGAGACAAGGGGAATCTCAATCAGCGAGCTTGCCCCCCATAGAGGTGGGTATGAATAGGCTTAAAAGTATCTGCTCAGTAAAACTGGATTCTTTGTAGGAACCCTAGCCATACAGGCTATCCCTTTTCCTGATTAGATATCTACAAATTTAAAAAAACCCGGGAAGGCCCCTCAGAAGTGCCTGAATAGGATGAAGTTGTGTACCAAAGAAGATTCTGTATGCCCTCTTCTTACGCCACCTGTCAGAGTTTGTACACCCTTCCCCAGGGTCAAGTTCCACCAAAAGGCCTTTTTTTGGAGACACTTGCGAGCTACTTGTTTTCATCCCTGGATCTAACAATGGGTGCCCATGCCTGTATCAGTTTAAACCCCACTGTTTGCTCCCAATGACGTCCTGTTCCAGTTTCCTGTGCTTTGTCTATGTTGGGCCCAGTGGAGATTCAACTCTGCCCCCTGCCCCAGCATCTGAAGAGGGGACCCCATTTTGAACGGTCAGAGGGCTCTAAAAAAGGAAAACCTCCCTCCCCGCTACCAAGAATAAAGACGTATGTCATTTCTTGATATTTCTTTGCCTACTATAGGGTTAAGTCGTTTAGTTAGTAAGTTCAGTAAGTTCAAGCCTTAGCCCCGGGTTTTTTTCCAAGCCCCCTTTTTTTTGTTTAACTTGTTTTATACAGTAGGGGATTATGGACGTTTGTAAATAAAATGCCTTACAGAGCCTTTATGGAGTATGAGTCTTTTCCCCAACGGGGGACTATGTATTTTTGACTTTTTCTAGTTCATGCTAATTTCCCCCTTGTTATTTATGATGTAATTTGTTACTGTATCCTTGTTTTTTGCCAGAGGGTTATATTATATTTCCACCCCTCAGAGTCATCCTTCATATAGTCGCAAGGACGGCTCACTTTAGAGGGGGAGTATGTAGGGCCTGAAAAAGAATTTGCCCCGTTGCCTGTTTATAACTAGTTACAGCATACAACTGTCATAGTCACCTCTCTATGCCCGTTTTACGTGATCTCATATATTTAAACCCAGAATTTTTTATTTGTTCTATTTAATTGTCTTGTATGTTTCCTACAGTATTTCTTACATTTTACTGTGCCCTGTTTAGAGCAAAAAGGAGTTTAAAAAAGTAGTAAACTGATTGGATGAGTGGTCAGCCTGCAGCCAATCAGGGGAAACTCCCCTTTAGCCTCGAAAAACAGTCTGAGCGGAAAGTTCCAGAAAGGGAAGGAGTGACGCTAGAGACTCAAGAGAGCAGTTCCTCTACCATAGAGCGGCTTGGCCTAGCACTTTTAATTCTAAATTCAAAATGTTCCAGAAAAACAACAAAGATTTCCCCGGGTTCTTTAGTTTCAGTAGGAATACCAATATAATTTTAACCCCTTTAGGACCCAGCCGTTTTTACCTTCCTGAACAGCCCCCATTTTTGAAAACGACATGTGTCAATTTATGTGGAATAACTTTTTGACCCTTTTTTCCTATTTTGTGATTAAGATTGTTTTCTGTGAACATTGGCTTTAATTGTAAGAAATTTTTTATCCTACTTTTCCCTTTTTTGTTTTTGAAAAATATCAAAATTTCATGAAAAAATTTGGAAAAAATTGCGATTTTGAAAGTTGCAAAATTTTGGTGCAAGCAAAAATTATTACCCAAAATAGTTTTTAACTAGCATTACCTTATGTCCCCCTTTGGGGGGGCTCATTTTTAAAATGTCTTTTTTTTTTTTTGACATTAGAGGGCTTAGAAATTTAGTGTAAATTTCCACATTTTTTAAGAAAATTTTTCAATATAATTTTTTTAGGGGCCACTCCAGTTTGAGTGGGTTTGAGGGGCCTGATGTTAGTACCCCCCTAAGTGAGCATCTGGAAAATAGACCCCCTTTAAGTTTTTACAACACTATTTTGGAAGTTTGGGTAACCCCTTTAGATATTTCACAGAAAAATTTAAAACAAAGTGGAGGGAAAAATTTTAAAAAATTTACTTTTTTTTTTTCGTTTTCAATATTATCCTTATTCATGGAAAACGGTAAATGTGTAGGTAAATGAAAAAATATCAATTCCCCCGGTCTGCTGTTTTTAGAGATATCCCATTGTGGCATAGTGCTTTTTGGCTCACCCATAAGCCCCAGAATAGGAGGAGCACCTTTTCTTACTCTGGGGTTCATTTTTTAATACGTTTTTATTTGGCGCCTTTTTAGGTTTGGGGACCCCTAGGTGTAAAAATAAATAAACACCCTAAATAGACCGATTTTGGAAAACACCCCTTAATGAATTTTATGGGGGATTGAGTATATAGACCCAAGGTGATTCAAAAATTTTTTTTAGATAAAGGGTGTGAAAATTTAAAAAAAAATTTTTTTTTTAATAAAAATGCAATTTTAGTTAAAGGGGTTTTATTATACAAGGGTCCTGGAAAAAAGAACCCTTTAAACTTTGTTAAGAAATTTTTTCAAGTTCGGCAAATACCCTACATGTGGGTTTTAAACTGCTGTTTGGGAAATGGCAGGGCGTATAAAGGGAGGGAGCCCCTATTTTGGCTTTTGGAACGCAGATTTTGGTGGGGCCATGTCGCATTTGCAAAGCCCCCCAATGTCAGAAAGGCGAAAAATTCCAGAAGTGCCCATTTTGGAATAACACCCATCGGGGTCTCAAATTTGGGGGTGTATGTGCATTTTGGATGCAAGGTGTTCCCTAGTTTTTTTTTTTGCAATTTTGGGAATGAAAATGGGAGGAAAAAGGGAGTTCGGTCATTGTTTTTTGAGTTTCAATTTTAAGCATTCGCCCCTTTGCAGTGAAATGATGTGATAAATTTACTATGGGGGGGGCGGTACAATTACAAAGTTAAATTTTTTTATTTGTTTTTTCTGTTTTTTTTATTTTCACAGTAGAATTACGTTATAAAAAATTGCGTTTTTTATGTTGTTATTCGAAGCCATAACTTTTTTATTTTGCGTGTGCAGAGCTGTGTTGGGGTTGTTATTTTCGGGATGAGTTGAAGTTTTTATTGGTTCCCTTATGGGGTGCATATGATGTATTTTTACTTTTTATTAGGTTTTTTGAGATGTTTGAACAAAAAACAGCAATCTTGGTTGTGTTTTTTTTTTTTTTTTTTTGCAGTCACTGTACGTTATATGACATGGTAGCTTTATCGCGGTCAATCGATTACACGTACCCAATTTGTATATTTTTTTTTATGTTTTTGTTTTATACAATAAAAACAAATTTTATTAAACCCGGAAAAAAACGTTTTTGCATCGCCATAGTTGAGAGCCATAAATTTTAAATTTTTCTGTGCTTTTGGGCTGGAGGGACTTGTTTTTGCGAGATGGTTGAGTTTTTTTTTGTATCTTTTTGGGGGGGCAAGCCTTTTTGATCCTTTTAAATCCTTTTTTGGAGGGCAGGTGAAGAAAATACAAATTAATAGTGTTTTTTTTTTTTTTTTTTAAAAAGGGTCCCCTGCGTATCCCTATAGTTTGCTTTACTCTTTTGGGTTGTCGTTTATGGCAAAACCCCATTTAAATTTTTTTTTTTATGTTAAAACTTTAAAAAAAAAAAAAAAAAAGTGTTTTTTGGGTGTAAAACAATATTTATGATCGTATCTTTGGAGCTATAATTTTTTATTTTTCCCTATACAGATGTATAAAGGGTTTTTTTTTTTTGGGATGAACCTGACGTTTTAATTGGTAAATTTGGGTTTTGGAGTTTTTGATCGCTTTTTATTCCATTTTTGTGCTGCGGGGGGAAAATAATCTTAAACTGTGATTGTTTTTTTTTTTTTTTTTACGGCGTTCAAAAGTAGGGGTTTTTTTAAAAAAAAGATTTTTGGGAGGTGTTAGCATGTGGGGATACCAAAAATGGGTATTTATTTTTTTGATCTTTTTTGGGGGTTTTTGGCGTTTGTAAAGGGGAAAAAAGGGCGATGTACGTTTTTATTTTATTTTTGTGTTTGTGTTTTTTCTTGTTTTTCACTTTTTTTTTTTTTTTTTTCACTTTTTCACTTTTTATTTTCTTTTCCCCCTAGGGGGATTTGAATGAGAGATCTTTTAGATCTCTCTTCAAATAGGAATCAGTGCATAGCTTGTTTATGACTGGTTCCCCATACAATGTCAGTCAGGCGGGCCATGCCACAGGGCCGGCCGGCATCGTGAGTCACAGAAAACCGGGAAACATTCTTGCCCTTCCGTGCTGTCTGTCAGAGGGCAGGAGCTGCACGGATCTCCCGATCCCGTGCGTGCTGCGCCGACAGAGACGCAGGAGGGCGATTCCTCCCGTGTCTCCCCAGTTATTGCGACCCGATTGTGCGTAATTAAGGGGTTAACCGGCCCCCCCCCGGGCGATTTTGGGGTCGGGGGGAGTGCGGGTGTCAGCTGTAATATACGCTGAAACCCGCGCGTCGGGGAAATTGCTTTAGGTTCGCGCGATTAGGACGTATCATATCAGGTGGTTAAAAACCCCCAAAAGACCTAGACGTATGGGTACGCTAGGTCGTTAAGGGGGGTTTAAGAGCCTATGTCCCGCGGAAGTGGGGGTTTGAGGGCCCCCACTCGATAATTTTTTTCCTGGTTCCATGTCGTGGTAAAGTTTCCCCTGAACCGTGTGAGTTGGCAGCGTCCGTTAAGTCTCAAGCTCATTTTTTTTGACCATGCCTCGTTAGTTGAAGGTACCTCTGGATGAGGTCTGTAAAAACTTTTGAACCCTACTCTACTCCCCCCATCTAAAAAATTCTAAAAAATACTACTTCCAAAGCAATTTCCTGATCTTTTCTAAAGTTAAAGTGCTCATAAAGCTCCAAAACTTGGAAATTTCTCCTAATTAATCCTTTAAAAAAGCTGTATTTTACTGTGGCCTACCCACGAGAGACTGTACCAGTGTTACTCTGTATTATACCAACCATTCCAGCTTCTAGTAAAGCAACTGTTACCCTCAACCCTTCATTTGCAGTGACTGTCTCAGCTGTGGGCGTTGTGTGGGGTTGGGTAGTAAGGAACATTCTTGCGGTCAGGCAGGGCCTGGGAACAAGGACCACTATATACCCTCGTGCCATACCATCGCCCGTGACAACCTTAAATGCCCTCTGTCCCAGTCACCCGGCTTGTCGCAGATGCCCAAACACTCAGTGGGCCTGATTTATCAAAACTGTCTAAAAGTAAGAATGTCTTAGTTGCCCATAGCAACCAATCAGGGCTTAGCTTTCATTTCTCCACAGCTGTTTTAAAAATAAAAGCTAAGCCCTGATTGGTTGCTATGGGCAACTAAGACATTTTTACTGTTAGACAGTTTTGATAAATCAGGCCCAGTGTGTCCAGGTCTGCTTGCAATTTATGAGCATCTTCCATTGATTGCACTACCCTGCATAGCTTGGTGTCCTCTGCAAAAATAGAAACCGTGCTTTTGATCTCCTCCACTATATCATTAATAAATACATTAAATAAAAGAGGACCCAATACTGAGCCCTGGGGCACACCACTCATAACAGGGGACCACTCAGAGTAGGAGTCATTTACCACCACTCTCTGAGTATGATCTGATAGCCAGTTTTTAATCCAATTACACACTGTTATCTCTAACCCAATGGATTCTAATTTACTCAAAAAAAGCTTATGAAGGACAGTGTCAAACGCCTTTGCAAAGTCTAAAAAACACAATATCCACAGCTACCCCGCTATCAAGACTTCTACTCACTTCTTCAGAAAAGCAGATCAGGTTGGTTTGACTGGTTGAATCGTCCAATAAAGTTAGAGGATTAAGTTGACTTTGGATGTAAACAGTCCTCCTCATCATGCTGTTCACATTTTGACGTCATGATACCAAGACAACACATTACAATTGATCAACAGTACCTCACCATTGCGAGTCTTCAAAAATGATGCTCTCAGACGGAAGTGGTCACTGAACTTAGAGTGTCACAGATTGTCATCAGCAGGTTGTATCAGAGATACTGAGAGACTGAAAGAGTCACAGAAAGGCAAAGAAGTGGCCGTCCTTTGGTTACATCACACACTGATGACCCTTTCATTGTAAACAATGCCCTGCGGAATCGGATGATGAATGTCACACAATTCCAGGCATGTTTAATGGAGGTGAGAGGCACCAAAGTGTCATGCTGGAGCATTTGTAAATATACATCAGTGTGATTTGCGTGCTAGATGACTGGCAAGGCTACTTGACCGGTACCTGACCTTTCTGATGCATAGTGCATTCTTCGAGCATCGTAGACGGGAATCATTTCTACTCATAATGAATTGATTTTTATCACTGAGTAGCACTGAAGACCACTATTCCCTTGTCCAGCGTAGATGCTCTCTGGCCCATGTAAGATGATTATGTCTGTGCCTAGTGGTGTGGGCAGGTACCCTTGCCTTTCCTAATGCAGACTACGCTGATATAAAAGGTGACAAATTTTCTGATGTGACACTTGGTTGCCTCTCACTTCCCTTAAACGTGCCTAGAGTTGTGTGACATTCAGCATCTTGTCCCGAAGGGCATTGTTTACAATGAAGTGGTCATCAGTGTATGATGTAGTCAAAGGAAGTCCACTTCTTTGCTTTTCTGTATTTTTGACACAACCAGCTGTTGACACTCTATGACACTCTAGGCTCAGTGGCCACTTCCATCTGAGAGCATCCTTCTTGAAGCCTCGCGATGGCAAGGTGCTGTTGATCAATTGTAAGGTGTTGTCTTGGTCTCATGATGTGAACAGCATGACGAGGAGGACTTTAATTCACAAATCAAAATGATCCCCTAAATGTATCAGGCAATTTAGGAATCAAACACTTGTTGTGAATTTTGTGGCTTGTATATATGTTAGAGTGACTTGTGTAACTGGTTACTACTATTTACTCCATTGGTAATAGTATACATTCATAGTGTTGCTGGAGGTTTTATGTTTGTTACAGATTTAATACCTTATTTTTACCTGCAATTGTTGGCATGCCAGGAAAATGTGCAAGATGTTAGTTTACGGACATAGCTGTACGTGTAAGTTCCCACAACTGTACAGCAATAGTGAAACCTAGACCCCGGGGCACGTTCCTAAAACATGCCCCACACTTTGTCAGTAAGGGTGTAGTTGCACAAATGATTTTCACTTATCCCCCGGTACACTGCTAAGAAAGGTATAAAATACTGGTATATGGTGTGGAATGTCCGAGATTGGGTTTGCATGAAAAATAAGAAAACCAGACAACGGGCAATGATCACCAACTTCACAGAGGATGTACAGAACACAGTCTCTGAATTACAAATGGTGGACAGTACTTGTGAGGGGGTCCCCTTTTAGCTGTCTGGCAGTGGAAAGCAGGTGTGGAAGAAATATTAGAGAACAAACAGTATACTCCCTTTGCTTTGAAATTACTTGTGAATGTCAATGACCTACATTACTTTTCAAAGGAAATCTTCACCACTTAGCGCATGGCGGCAGCTTTTATGGAATCAATTGTATTCACTGATGATGAGCAGCAATGTCCTATGGCAGGATCCCAGTCTAGCAGGAACATGCTTTTTGTTAGCCAACCAATCTCTGGGTCCTGACAGGTACCAGAAAGTGCAGAAGGGTTTTTTCTTAATTTGCTTCTTCTCGCCACTCTATCTAGGTTCATTACTTTTGTGGAGGTGGTATGAGTCAATCCTATTTCCGGATATCTCCCCAACAAGGACTGGTATTAATCCCGGGAGAGTCACGTTGTCTACACGGGTCTGTGTTGTCTCCCTGTGCTCCAAGGATGGGGGACTAAGATAGTCTGGGAGCTGTGGCTAACTGGGCAAGGCTCTTTACTCACATTACGTGTACTGCTAAAAGAAAAGCAAGCACACCCAGTCTAGACCAGACTGGAGTGCACAT
>JAODAL010002339.1:115000-120000 GCA_025379985.1 Phyllomedusa bahiana
AAAAAAATTTTTAAATGTTTAAAAACAAATTTTTTTTTTATAAAAAATAAAAAATTTAAATAAAAAAAAAAAAAAAAAAAAATTTTTTAAAATAAGATAAATTTTATTAAAATATATTTTTAAATTTATTCATAAAATAAAATTTAAAAAAAAAATTAAAAAAAAAAAAAATTAGTAAAAATATTTAAAAAAATTAAAAAAAATTTTTATTTTAAAAAAATAAAAAAAAAAAAAAAAAATAATTTTATGAAAAAAAAAATAAAATAAAAATAAAAAAAAAATTAAAAAAAAAAAAAAAAAAAAAATTAAAAAAAAAAAAAAATTTATCGTAAACAAATAAAAATAAAAAAAAAAAAAAAAAAAAATGTAATAAAAAAATTTTAAAAAAATTGTTCAAAAAAAAAAAAAATTAAAAAAAAAAAAAAAAAAAAAAAAAATATTAAAAAAAAAAAAAAATTTTCTTAAAAAATTTTTAAAATAAAAAATTTTTTAATATTTTTAAAAAAAAAAAATTTTTTTTTTTATTTTTAAATTTGAAAAAAGAAAAAATTAAAAAAAAAAAAAAAAAAAAAAAAAAAAAATTGTAAAAAAATAATTTTTTAAAAAAAAAAAAAAAAAAAAAAAACTCCCAATAAAAAAACCCCCCCACCCCACCCACAAATCCACAACCCCAAACCCACCCCACCCAACCCCCCCCACCCCCCCCCCAACCCCAACCAAAAACACAAAAACAAACAAAAAACAACCCCCACAGAAAAAATAATACAATAAAAAAAACCCCCCCGCACCCAACCAACACCAACACACCACCAAAACAAAAAAACCCAAAAACACCAAACACAAACCAACCACAAAAACCCCCAAAACAACCACAAACAAAACAACAAATACAAACACAACACAAAAAAACACAACCACACCACCCAACCCCAAAAAACACACCCCCAAAAAACATAACCCCCCCCAACCAACAACAAATACCCAGAACCCCCCCACCCCCACCAACCACAAAAACAAAAACCACAACAAAAAAAAAAACACCCCCCCCCCCAACACACATTAAACAAATAAAATCAAATAACAAACACCTACTTCCTAAGAAAACAATAACCCAATACAAAAAAAAAAAAAAAAACAATATCCAAACAACCCAAACAAACAACCACAAAAAAAAAAAACACCCCCAAATCAACCAAAAAATATAATTAAAAACACTCCCAAAAACAAACCCCCCACAAAAAAAAAAAAAACAAAATAAACCACTCCACACCCCCATAATAACCAAAAAAACCAAAATACCACAAAAACCCCGCCAACAAATAAAATAAAACACCAATAGACAAAAAAAAACACAAACAAAACACAACCCACACCACACCAACCAAAATAATAAAAAAAAAACAAAAAAACAAACCATAAACACACCAACCAACACAAAGAAATAATTTTACCCACCCCAAAAAACATAAACAAAAAAAACAAAACAAAAACAACGTCAAAAAAATCAAAACAAAAAACCAACAACACAAAAAACACCCCAAATAAAAACCACCCAACAACCCCTCACCCCTAAAAAAAAAAAACAAACCCCCCCACACAAAACCCCCCCCCCAAAAAAAAAATAAAACACTAAAAAAAAATATAAGAACAAACCCCCCCCCCCCCCCACAAAAAAAAACAACCCCCCACCACACCCCCAAAACCAAAAACCCCCCACACAACCCCCACACCACAAATAACCCCGAACCCCCCACCCCCCAAAACAAATACACACCCCACCCAACCCCCCACACCCAACCCCCACACCCCCAACCACCATAACCCCCCCCCCCAAAACCACAAAAAACCCCACCCCCCCCCCCCCAACCCCCCACCATAACCTACACAATAACACCCAAACACAAAACCAATAAAACACCACCCCACAAAAACAACCACAACACCACACAACCCCACACCCCCCCAACAATAAAACAACACACACAACCAAAATTAACCCAAAAAAACCACCACACAACAAAAACCACCAAACCCCCCATAAACCCCCCCCACCCAAAAAACCCAACACAAACCTAACAACCACCCCCAAACCACCACACCCACAACACCCACCACAACAAACCCAACACCCACCACACCACCCACCTAACCACAATAAACCACCCAACCCAAAAACACCCCACACATGTACCCCCCCACCCCACCACCCAAACCCAACCCACCAACCACAAAAAACAAAACACACCAAACACACACAAAAAAACCAATAACCACCCACAACCAACCCCCCCCACACCAAACCAACCAAAAAAAAAAAAAAAAAAAACCAAACACCCAGTCTCCCCCCACCACCCCCCCAACAAACACAAAACCACCACCAAAATAAAACACTCCAACAAAAAAAACAACCCAAAAAAAAAATAAAAAATATAAAAACAACAACACAACAAACCAACAAAAACTAAAAACACAAACAACACAAACACAAACAAACACACAAAAAAAAACCCAATCCACACAAAACCTCCACCACCAAAAAATTACACCCCAACAATTACCCAATCCACAAAAAACCACCCCCCACAAAAAAACACCTAAAAAAAACAATAACAAACACACCACCCACCTACCAAAACAAACAAACACATTAAAACAACAAAAAAAAAAAAAAAAACAACAAAAATAAAAAAAAAACCAAACCACAAAAAAAAAACAAGAAACAACAAACCAACCCATCCCCAACAAAAATAATACAATAAAAAAAAACAACACACACAAAAAAAAAAAACCCAAAAAAAAAACCCCCCCACCAAAGAATAAAACCCCCCCCATACCAAAAAAAAAAACAACCCCACCCCCAAACCCCACACCCCCCACCCCCCCAACCCCCCAAAACCAAAACCCCCCCCCAAAAACCCCAACAAAACACCCCAAAACCCCAAAAAAAAACCCCCCCACCCCCCCCCCCCCCCCCCCCCCCCCAACCCCCCCCCCCCCCCCAAAAAACCCCCCCCCCCCACCCGCCAAACCAACCCCCCCCCCCCCCCCCCCCCCCCCCCCAATCCCCCCCCCACCCCCCCCCCCACCCCCCCAAACTACCTCCCCCCCCCAAAACCCCAGACCCCCCAAAAAAAGAAAACCCCCCCACCAACATAAACCCCCCAAAACCAAACCCACAAAACCCCAAAAAATCCCCGCCCCCCCCCCCCCCCCCCCCACCCCCCAAACCCCCCAAATAAAATATAAAACCCCCCCCCCACCCCCAACCAGCAACCCCCCCCGCCCCCCCCCCCCAACCCCCCCACCCCGAAAAAAACCCCCCCCCCCCCCCCAACCCCCCCCCCCCCCCCCCCTCCCCAACATAAAAAAAAACCCCCACCCCCCCCCCCTCCCCCCCCCCCCCCCCCCCCCCCCCCCCCCCCCCCCACCTCCCCCCCCCCCCCCTCCCTCCCCCCCCCCCCCCCCTCCCCCCCCCCCCCCCCCCCCCCCCCCACCCCCCCCCCCCCCCCCTCCCCCCCCAACCACCCCCCCCCCAAAACCCCCCCACCCCCCAACCCCCCACCCCCCCCCCAGCCCCCCCAAAACCCCCCCCCCCCCCCCCCCCTCCCCCCCCCCCCCCCCCCCCCCCCCCCCCCCCCCGCCCCCCCCCCCCCCCACCCCAACAAATCCCCCCCCCCCCACCCCCCCCCCAACCCCCCCGCCCCCCCCCCCCCCCCCCCCCCACCAATAAATCGTTCCCCCCCCCCCCCCCCCCCCCCCCCCCCACTCCCCCCAACCAAAAAACCAAAAAAACCCCCCCCCAAACCCCCCCCCATCCAACCCCAAAAAACACAAACCCCCCAAAACACCCCCAAAAAAAATAAAACCCCCCCCCCCCCACCCTCCCACCCCCCCCAATAAACCCCCAAAAATCCGCCACCCCCCCCCCCCCCCCCCCCCCCCCCCCGCCACCCCCCCCCCATTCCCCCCCCCCCCCCCCCCCCCCCCCCCCCCCCCCCCCCCCCCCCCCCCCCTCCCCCTCCCCCCCCCCCACCCCCCCCCAAAAAAAAAACCCCACACCCACAAAACAAAAATAACCCCCCCCCCCCCACCCCACCCCCCCAACCCCAACCCCCCCAAACCCCCCACCCCACACAAAAACCCCCCCCCAAAACCCCCCCCCCCCCCCCCAGGTAACCCCCCCCCCCCCCCCCCCCCCCCAAAAAAAAAACACCCCCCACAACCAAAAAAAAAACCCCCCCCACCCCACCCCCCCAACCACCCCCAAAAAACCCCCCCCCCCCCCCCCCCCCCCCCCCAACCCCCCCCCAAAAAAAAAACACCCAAAAACCCCAAATAACCAAAACCCCCATAAACAACCCCCCAAAAACCCCCCCCCCCCAAAACAAACCCTCCCAAAAAAAACCCCAAAAAAAACCCCAACCCCCCCCCCCCCCCCCCCAAACCAAAGAACCCCAAAAAACCGCCCCCCCCAATAATCCCAACCCCACAAAAAAAAAAAAAAATAAAAAAAAAAAAAAGATAAAAAAAAAAAAAACAAAACCCCCCCAAACTAACCCCCCCCCCCCCCCCCCCCCCCCCCAACCCCCCCCCCCCCCCCAAAACCCCCCCAAACCCCCCCCCCCCCCCCCCCCCCCCCCAAAAACACAAAAAAACACAACCCCCACCCCCAAACACCCGCCCCCCCCCATAAAACAAACCAAAAACCCCCCCCAAAAACCCCCAAAACAAAAACCCCCACACAACCCCCCACCAACCCCCCCAAAAACCAAAAAACCCCCCAACCCCCCCCCCCCGCCAAAAAGAACCGGCCCCCCCCCCCCCCCCCCCCCCCCCCCACCCAAACCCCCCCCCCCCCCACCCCCCCTCCCCCCCCCCCCCCCCCCCCACCCCCCCACCCAACCCCAAACCCCCCCCCCCCCCCCCACACCCAAAACCCAACCCCCCGCAAAAAAACCAAACCCCACCCCAACAAAAAACCCCCAAAATTCCCACAAAAA
>JAODAL010002339.1:125000-132500 GCA_025379985.1 Phyllomedusa bahiana
CAACCAAACCCCCCAACAAACCCCAAAAAAACCCCCCCACCAACCAAAAACCCCAAAAACCCCCAAACCCCCCCCCACCGCCCCACCCCTCCCCCCCCCTCCCCCCCCCCCCCCCCCCCGCCCCCCCAAGAAAAAAAAAAAAACCAACCCCACCCCCCCCCCAAAACCCCCCCCCCCCCCCCCCCCCCCCCCCCAAAAAACAAAGTCCCATCCCCCCACCCCCCCAAAAACCTCCCCCCCCCCCCCCCCATCACCCCAAAAAAAAAAACCCCCAAAAAACCCCAAACCCCCCCCCCCACCCCCCCCACACCAACACCAACCCACCCCACCAAACCCCCCCCCCAAAACAAAAAAAAAAACAAAAAAAAAACAAAAAACAAAACATACCCCCCCCCCCCCCCAAAAAACCCCCCCCCCCCACCCCACCCCCCCCCCCCCCCACCCCCCCCCCCCACCCACCCCCCCCCCCCCCCCCCACCCCACAAACTCCCCCCCCCCCCACCCCCCGCCCCAACAACCCCCCCCCCCCCCAAAACAAACACCCCCCACCCCCACCACCCACCAAAAACCACCCAAAACCCCCCCAAACCCCCAACAAAAAATTAAAAAAAACCCCCCACCCCCACCCGCCCCCCCAAAAAAATAAACCCCCAAACAACCCCCCCCAAAAAACCCCCCAAACCCCACCCCCCCCCCCCCCCACCCCCAACAAAAAAAAAAAAACCCCCCCACCCCCCCCCAAAATACCCCCAAAAACAACCCCCCCCCCACCCCCCCCCCCCCCCCCCCCAACTCCCCACCCCACCCAACCCCCCCCAACAACCCCCCCCCCCCCCCCGCCCCCAAACAAACCTCCCCCACCCCCATAAACCCCGCCCCCCCCCCCACCCCCACCCCCCAAACAAAAAAAAACCCCCAACCAACCGCCCCCCCCCAAAAAAAACCCCCCAAAAAAAAATCAAACCCAAAAAAAAAAAAAAACCAAAAAAACATCCCTCCCCAAAACCCCCCCCCCCCCCCCCACAACAACCCCCCCCCCCCCCCAAAAAAACAAAACCCTCCCACCCGCCCCCCCAAACCCACAAAAAACCCCCCCCCCAACAAACCCCCCCCCAATCCCCCCCCCCCCCCCCCCCCAAAAAAAAACAAACAAAACCACCCCCCCCAAAAAAACCCAACCCCCCCCAAAAAAAACACCCAAAACACACCCAACCCCAACCCCCCCAACCCCCCCCCCCAAACAAACAAACCAAAAACCAACCCAACAAACCCCACAAAAAACCAAAAAACAAAAAAAAAACAAAACCCCCCCCCCCCCCCCCCTCCCCCAACCCCAAAACCCTCAAATCCCCCCCCCCCAATAAAAAAAAAAAACGCCCACCCCCACCCCAAAAACCCCCACCCCCCCCCCCCCCCCCCCCAAACCAAAAATCCCCCCCCCAAAAACCCCCCCCCACCCCACCCCCCCCCCCCCCCCAAAAAAAAAAAACAACCCCCCCCCCCCCCCCAAAAACCACAACCCCCACCCCACCAAACACCCCCCAAAACCCAACCCCCCACAAAAAAACCATACCCAACCCCAAATAAACAACAAACCCCCCAAAAAGAACCAAAAGCCCCCACCAATAAACACCCCCCCCCAAAAAAAAAAAAAAAACCCCCCCCCAACCCCCCACCCCCCCCCCCCCCCCCCCCCCCCCCCCCCCCCCCCCCCCCCCCCCCCCCCCCCCCCATCCCACCCCCCCCCCCCCTCCAACCCCCCCCCCCCCCCCCCCCCCCCCCCCAACCCAAAAACCCCCCCCCCCCCAACCACCCCCCACCCCCCCCACTCCCAAACCACCCCCCCCCCCCAAATAAAAACCCCCAACAAAACCCCCCCCCCCCCCGCCCCCCCCCCCCCCCCCCCCCCCAAATCCCAAACCCATAAAAACCCCCACCCCACCACAAAAGAAAAAACGCCCCCCCCCCCCCCCCCCCCACCCCCAATAAAACACCCCCCAAAAAAAAAAAAAAAACACCCCCCCATAAAACACAAACCCCCCCCACCAACCACCAAAAAAACCCACCCCCCCCAAAAAAACACCACCTCCCCACACCCCCCCCACCCCAAACAACCCCCCCCCCCACCCAACCCCCAAATACAACCCCCCCCAACCAAACCCCCACAAAAAAAATACCCCCCGCAAAACACCCCCCCCCCCCCCCCCCCCCAAATCCAACCCCCCCCAAAAAACCCCCCCCCAAAACAAACGCCCCCCCCCCAACCCCCCCCCCAAAAACCCCCCCAACACCCCCCCCCCACCCCACCACCCCCCCAAAAAAACCCCCCCCCCCCCCCACCCTCCCCCCCAACCCCCCCACACACCCCCCCCCCCCCTAAAAAACAAAAAAAAAAACCCGCACAAAAAAAACCCCCCAAAAACTCCCCAAATAAAACCCCCACCCCCCCCCCCCCCCCCACCCCCCCAAACAAAAACAACCCCCACCCAAAAAAACCACCCCACCCCACAAAACACCCAACCAAAAAAAACACCCCCCCACCCACCCCCCCCCCCCACCCCCAACCCCCAAACCCCCCACCCCCCCCCCCCCACCCCCCCCCCCCCCCAACTCAAAACCCCCACCCCCACCCCCCCAAACAAAAGCCCACAAACCTCCCATCCCCCTCCCCCCCCCCAAAAACAAACCCCCCCCACCCCCACCCCCCCCCACCCACACAAACAAAAAAAAACACCCCCCCAACCCCCCCCAAAAAACCCCCCCCCCCCCCCCCCCCCAAACCCCCCCCCCCCCCAACCCCCCCACCCCCCCCAAGCCCCGCCTCCCCCCAAACCCAAACCAAAAAACACAACAACCCCCCCCCCACCGCCCCACCCCCCCCCCCAAAAAAAAAAGACAACCACCCCCCCCCCAGCCCCACCCCCCCCCCCCCCCCAAACCCCCAATACAAACCCCCAAAAAAAAACCCCGCCCCCCCCCCAAAAAATAACCCCCCCCCCCCCCCCCCCCCCCCCAAAAAAAAAAAACCCCCCCCCCCTAAACACATTCCAACCCCCCACCCCACAAAAACCCCAAAAAAAAAAAAAAAAACAAAAAGACCAAAACCCCCCAACCCCCCTCCCCCCCCCCCCCACCCCAAAAACCCCCGACCCCCCCGCCCCCCCCCCCCCACCACCCCCCCTCCCCTCACCCCCCCCCCCCCCCCCCCCCCCCCCCCCCCCTCCCTCCCCTCTCCCCCCCCCCCCGCCCCCCCCCCCCCCACCGCCCCTCCACCCCGCCCCCCCCCCCCCCCCCCCCCCCCGCACCCCCCCCCCCCCCCCCCCCCCCCCCACCCCCACACCCAAAAACAAGAAAAAAAACCAATACCCACCCCCCCCCCCAAAACCCCAACCCCCAAACCCCCCCCCCACCCACCCACCCCAAAAAAACAAACAAAAAAAAAAAAAAAACCAAAAAAAACCCCCCACCCCCCCAAAAAAAGAACCCCCCACTAAAACCAAAAACCCAACACCCCCCCCCCCCAAACCCCCGCCAAAAACCCCCCCCCCCCCCCACCAAACCCCAACCCACCCCAAAACCCAACCACCCCCCCCAAAAAACGCCAAAAAAAAAAAACAAAAAAACCCCCCCCCCCCCCCCCCAAAACCCCCACCAAAACCCCCCCCAAAACCAACCCCCAAAAAAAACCCTCACCCACCAACCCCCAAAAACCCCCCCCCCCCCCCCAAACTCTCCCCCCCAAAAACCCCCCCCCCAACCCCCACAAACCCAACCCCCCAAAAATCCCCCCACCCCCCCACCCCCCCTCCCCCCCAAAAAAATAAAAACCACCCCGCCCCCCCCCCCCCACAAAAAAAAAAACAACCCACAACCCAACCCCCTAACACCCCCCCCCCCACCCACCCCCAAGAACAAAAACAAAATAAACCCCCCACACCCCAAAACCCCCCCAAAATAAAACCCCCCCCAACCCAAAACCCAAAAAACCCGAAAAAACCCCAATAATAAAACCCCCCCCCACCCCAAGACCCACCCCCCCCCAACCCCCCCCCAACCCCCCCCCCCCGCCCCCCAACCCCCCCCCAACCAACCCACCCCACCCCCCCCCCCCCCCCCAAACCCCCCAACCCCCACCCCAAACCCCCCCCCCCACCCCCCCCCCAACCAACAAACCCACCCCCACCCCCCCCCCCCCCCACCAAAACACACACCCCCCAAACCCCACCACCCCCCAAAAACCCCCCCCCCCCCCACCCCCCCCAAACCCCCCCCCAAAAACAAAAAAAACAAAACAAACCCGCCCCCCCCCACAAAAGATCCCCCCCACGCCCCCCCCCCCCCCCCCCCCCCCCCCCCCCCCAACCCCACCCAAACCCCCCCCCCCCCAAAAAACCACACCCCCCCCCACCCACCCCCCCCAACAACACCCCCCCCCCCCCCAAAAAAAACCAAAAAAAAAACCCACCCCAAAAAAAACCAAAAAAAAAAAACCCACCCCCCCAAAAAAAACACCCCCCCCCCCCCCCCCCCTACCCCCCCCCCCCAAAAAAAAACATACCCCCCCCCCCCCCCCCCCCCCCCCCCACCCCAAAAACAAACCCCAAACAACCCACCCCCCCCCCCCCCCCCCCCCAAAAACCCCCCCTCAACCCCCCCAACAAAACCAAACCCCCCAACCCCCCCCCCAACAAAGCCCCCCCCGGACCCCCCACCCCCCCCCCCCCCCCCACGACGAAAAAAAAAAAAAAAACCCCCCCCCCCCACCCCCCCACCCCCCACCCCCACCCACCCCCCCCCCCCCCCCCCCCCAAAAAAAAACCTCCCCCCCCCCCCCCCAAAACCCCCCCCCCAAAACCCCCCCCCCCACCCCCACCAAAAAAACAAAAAACCCCCCCACCCCCCCCCCCCCTCCCCCCACCCAACCCCCCCCTCCCCCCCCCCCCCCCCCCCAACCCCACCCCACCCCCCACCCCCCCCCCCCCCAAAACCCCAACCAAAAAAACCCCCCCCAACCCCCCCCCCCCCCCCCCCCCCCCACACAAAAACCCCCCCCCCCCAAAAAACCCACCCAAACCCCCCCCCCCCCCCACAAAAAAAAAACAACCCCCCCCCCACCCCCCCCGCCCCCCCCCCAAACCCACCCCCCCCCCCCCCCCCCCAAACCCCCCCCCCCCAATAACCCTCCCCCCCCCCCCCCCAAAACAAACACACCCTCCAAAAAACCCCCCCCCCCCCCCAAATCCAACCACCCAAAAAAAAAAACAACACCCCCCCCCAAAAGCCCAACCCAAAAAAACCAACCAAAAAAAAAAACCCCAAACCCACCCCACCAAAAACACACAACCCCCCCAAAAACCCACCCCCACCCAACCCCCACCAACCCCCCCACACCCCCACCCCCCCCACCCCACCCCCCCCCCCCCACCCAAAAACCCCCCCCCCCACCCAAACACCCCCCCCCAAACCCCCCCCCCCAACAAAAAACCCCCCCACCCCCCAATAAACCCCCCCCCAAACCCCCAAAAACCAAAAATCCCCCCCCCCCCACCCGAACACACCCCCAAACCCCCCCCCCCCCCCCCCCCAAAAAAGACACAATAAAAACCCACCCCCCCAACCCCCCCCCCCCCCAAAAACGCCAGACCCCCCAAAAAACCCAAACCCCCCCCCCCCCCCACCCCTAAAAAACCCCCCCCCCCCAACCACCCCCCCCACACCCCCCGAAACCACCACCCCCGCCCCCAAAAAAACCCCCTCCCAAAACAAAAACAAAACCCCCCAAACCCCCCCAGACCAAACCCCCCCCCCCCAAAAACGGACCCCCCACCCCCAAAACCCACCCCCCCAAAACCCCAAAAAAGCCCCCCCCCCCCCAAAAAAAAACCAAACACCCAAAAACATAAACCCCACCCCCCCCCCCCCCCCCCCACCACCAATACACCCACACAAAAAACACCCCCCCCCCCCCCCCCCCCCCCCCCCACCCCCCCCCCCCCCCCACCCACCCCCCCCCCCCCCCCCCCCCAACCCCCCCCCACCCCCCCAAAAAACCAAAACCCCCCACCCCCCCAAAAACCCCCCAAACCCATAGAAACACCAAAAACAACCCACCCCCCCCCCCCCCCCCACCCCCCAAAAAAAAAAAAAAACCCCCCCCCCCCCCCCCCAAAACCCCCAAACACCCCCCCCCACACCCCCACCCCTCCAAATCCCCCCACCCCCCCCCCCCAACCCCCCCCCAAACCCCCCCCTAAACCCCCCCCCCCCCCACCCCCCCCCCCCCCCAAACCCCCCAAAAACAAAAAAACAAAACCACCCAACCCAAAAACCCCCCACCCCAAACCCACCACCCCCCCCCCCCCCCCCCCCCCCCCCCACCCCCACCCCCAACCCCACCCCCCAACACCCCCCCCCCCCCCCCCCCCCCCACCCCCACCCCCCCCCCACCCCCAAATAACCCCCCCCCAAACCCCCCCCACCAAACCCCCCCCAAACAAAACAAAAAAAAAAACCCACCCCGAAACCACAAACCCCCCCCCCCACAAAAAACCCCCCCCCAACCAGCCCCCAAAATAAACCGCAACCAACCCCCCCCCACCCCCCCCCCAACGCCCCCAAACCCCCCCCCCCAACACCGAAACCACCCCCCAAAAACAAAACCAAACCCCCCCCCCCCAAAAAAAACCCCCCCCCCCCCCCCCCCCCCAACAACAAACAACCCTCCCCACTCCCCCCCCCCACCCCCCCAAAAAAAACCCCCCAAAATAAAAAAAAAAAAAAACGCAAAAACCCCCCCCCCCCCCCCCCCCCCCCACACCACCCCCCCCCCCCCAAAACCCCCCACCAAAAACCCCCCCCCCCCCCACCCCCCAAAACCCCCCAAAACCGAAAAACCCCAAAAAACCCCCCCCCCCCACCCACAAAAAAAAAACCCCCCCCAAACCACTCCCAAAACCCCCCGCCCCCCCCCCCCAAAAACAACCCACCCCCCCCCCCCCCCACCCAACCCCCCCCCCCCCCACCCACCCCCAAACACAAAAAACCCAACAAAAACCCCAAACCACCCCCCCCCACCCACAAAAACAACCGCCCCCCCAACAACCCCCCCCCCAAACCCCCCCCCCCAAACCCCCCAAAACCAATCCCAAAAATAACAACCCCCCAACAAGCCCCCCCCCCCCGACAAAAACCAAACCCAAAAAAACCCCCCCCCCCCCCCCCCCCCCCCACCGCCCCCCCCCCCACCCCCCCCCCCCCCCCACCCCCCCCCCCCACCCCCCCTCCCCCCCCCCCCCCCCCCCCCCCCCCCACCCCCCCCCCAAAACAAAACAAACCACCCCCCCCAAAACCCCCCCCCCCACACCCCCCCAAAAAGGACCCCCCCCCACCCCCCCCCCCCCCCCCCACCAACAACCAACCCCCAAAACCCCCCCCCCCCCCAAAAAAAAAACCCCACCCCCCCCCCCCCCCCCCCAAACCCCCACCCCCCCAAAACCCCAC
>JAODAL010002339.1:137500-198924 GCA_025379985.1 Phyllomedusa bahiana
TCAACAGGGATTAAAAGAGGCAATAAAAAACAAAAAAAAACGTTTACCTACTAAAACGGGAAAGGGCATTTGGAAGGGGACATAAAAAAAAGCTATGGGGAAAAAAATAAAGTGTGAAAAAATTAAGGAAAAAGGGAAGCAAAGCTGGAGGAAAGGAAAGACATATTGTTTTAAAAGAAAGTAAAACAAAACCCCAAAAAAAATTTTTTAATTTTATATAAATAGGAAAAAGTTTAAAAAAGGAGAAAATGTTGGCCCTTTTTGAAAAATAATTGGAGGGAAGCAGTAGGGCGTTTGAAAAAAAAAAGCCAAACGAAATTAAAACTTTTTTCCCCACTGTATTTACCGAGGAGGATGACCTTCCTGTTGAACAGAGAGAGGGGGAAAAAACTCCAATTTAAAAAGTTTCTTGCCTAACCCGAAAAAGGAAGGCGCTCCGTTTTGGAAGATTAAAATAGACAAACCCCCCAGGTCCAAAAATGGCATACACCCACTGCCCTAAAGATTTTAAGAAAAGTCATAGATGGGCCCCCAATTCTTAATATTTTTGGACTGTTAATAAGGGGGTATGCCCCCCAAAGGTTTGGCGCATAGAAAATTTGTGGTGCCAATTTAAAAAAAGGGGTCAAAAAGTGACCCCAGGAAAAACTATGGGCCCCAGTAAGTTTAAAAAACCTCTTTTTAAAAAGGAAAAATTTTTTGGGAAGGTTTTCTCAGAGATGAATTTTTCCTGGAGTATCTCACTGAAAAAAATGTATAACGCCGTTCCAGAAAGGGTTTTTTTTGAAGGACGGTCCTGTCAGACTAATCTAAACAGTTTCTATAGGAAGTAGTGTTTAAGAGGGATCGGGGTGAGGCAAGGATGTCTTTATATCTTGATTTTTTTTAAGCATTTGATACGGGGGGCCAAACATAAAAGGTTGGTAATAAAATGGGGGAAATTGTTTTGGACGGGGGGGAAAATTTGTGTGCAAGTGGGTAAGTAATTTGGCTCACTGAAGAAAACAAAGGGGTAGTAATTAACGGTCCCAAATAAAGACGGTTTGCTGTTACTGTGGGGTCCCCACAAGGGTCAGTATTGGCCCTATCCTCTTTAACTTTTTTTTTTAAATGATCTTACCACAGGGAAAAACACAGTAGAAAAACGATTTTTGGGCACCAACGATACTAAGCTCTGAAAAGAAATCAACACAATAGACGATAATATGTTTATTACAAAAGGGATCTGGAAAATTTGGGAAAGGCCCCTGGCAGGGAAAAAATTGGCAGATGAGGTTTAACACTGTTAAATGCAAGGTTATGCACATGGGGAAAGAAATCCTTTACATGTTTACATGTTAAAGGGAAAAAAAAAAACCGGGGTTTAAAAGGACATGGAAAAGGGGCCCTTGGGGAATCCTGGGGGGGACAGAAAAATTAATTGTAGCGGCCAGTTCGGGCCAGCACCCAAAAAAGCAAATGGGGACCCAGGGGGTGCTTTAAAAAGGGGCTTAGATGCCCTTTGATAAGAAATTTTTCCCCATTATACAAGTCACGGGTTAGCCCCAAAAAGGGAAAATTGTGTACAGTTTTGGGCACCATTGCACAGGAAAGACATTTTTAAAAGCTTGAACAGGTAAAAAGGGCCCGGGCAAACAAAAATAATAAAAGGGGACGGGGTTTGGGATCCCGGGTACACCAGAAAGTTTGGCAAGTTTTAGGGTTATTTATTTTTAGGGGAAAAAAGAATTTTTTTGGGGGGGGGGGACAAAATAAAAAATGTTTAAATACATAAAAGGGCCCAATTTTGAAATCTTTTCCCAAGATTTATTTATACACAGGGCTGAATTAAACCCGGGGGGCCCACCAAAAAGTCTTAAAGGAAAAGGGGGGAAATTTTCCCTACTTTAAAAATTTGAAAGGGATTCTTTACTTTTTAAGGGGGCAGTTGGGACAAAGGAAAATTCTTGCCAGGGGACTTGTCATGGGGGAATTTCCCAAAACCCGGATTAAAAAGGGTTTTTTATGCTTTTCTGGAGGGTAATAATATAACAAGTTACAGGGACTAGGATTCAGGAGAGGGGTCTTTGATCCGGGGAAAATTTTTCTGATTGCCAGTTTTGGAGTCGGGAAAGGGAAATTTTTTCCCCCCAAAAAAGAGGAAATTTGGGCCCCTTCTACCTAAATTGGGGGGTTTTTTGCCTTCCTCGGGTAAACACCTTAGCCAACAGGCTGAACTAGAGGGAACCTTTGTTTTTTTTTACCCTTTTAACAAACTTTAAAATTTGGGAAACTAAAATTAGCTTTTGATCCCAAAAAAAAAAAACTTTTTTTTTTTTTTTAGGGGGAATTTGGCACAATAAATGCGTATTTTTTTGGAAATTTTTTGGCTTTTAAAAATCCTTTTCTTTTCCCAGATTTTGAGTTTTAAACCCGGTTATCTTGCTGAAAGGGAAAAGATAATGGGGGTTTTTTTGTGGTTTTTGGGTACAAGAATTGGGAAAAAAATTTAAAAAAAGTTTGGGCACCAGCAGCACACAAAGGACAATGTGCTCACAAGGGCTACAGTGATCTAAAGGAAGGGGATTACCATTTAACTCCCCTATGGGGGTAGTTTCTTTCCCAAAGGCTTAATTTTTGCATTCATTAAAAACCCGGAGCAAAAACACCTTAAAAAAAAAAAACTTCAAAAAAAAAAAAACGCACCAAAAAAACGGCCCTTTTTTTTGTGCTTTTGACAGGCAGTGGGGGCAGAAAACTCAGTTTCATGAACGTTTTTAGTAATTCCCTTTTCAGGTTGTTTTTTTTTTTCCACTGCAGTGTAAAATAGCCCCCTTTGGAAAACTTTTTATAGAAAAACTTTCTGGTTTGGGGAAAAAATTTTTGGAATTTAAATTTATTTTTCAATTTTAAAAAGATATTTAAAATAAGAGGACAATTTTTAAAAAGAAATTTTAGGGAAAATCCCATAACTTAGTTTAAAATAAATTTTTTATCAGAAACAGTATCTTCGAAAATTTAAAAATAACATCTGGAAAACCAAAATTTTTTTAAACCCTTTTGTGACATTGGGGCAGTTTTAAAAAACCCAGGGCAACAGAATTCTAAGTGCCTTTTTTTTTTTTTAAAATTGCCCGGTTTTATTTTTAAAATTGTTGAACAGGGGGGGTTTGGCCAAAAATTGGCGCAAGTTAAAAAAAATGGCGCAAAGGGGATTTTAATGTTGCCCCCCTTTATTTTCTGTAATGGTTTTACAACCCTTGACTTGGGGAAAAGGAAAATCCGTGCCTTCTTAAAATTTTTTTCCCCAATGGTGGGGTGTTTTTTTTTTACTCTTGGGAACGGCACCCAAAAAGTGAGTAACCCCAATCAGGAAATTAAAAAAAAGGAAAATTTCTCGTATGGGAAACCTTTTAAAAAAAACCCGTTTTTCAGGGAGGACCCGGACAAAACAACATTCCCTTTAAAATATTCAAAATTAAAAAAATTTTGGGAAATAATGTGAGTCCCGAAAAGGTGAAAGCACAGACAATTAAGAGCAAACAACAACGAAAAAATGGGAAAAATTTAACCAAAGGGTTTCCTAAAATTTAAACAAATTTTTTCCATATTTTTTAAAAAAGCAGCAAACAGACAAATAGTAGGTTTTAAACCAAGGGGCCCTTAATCATACATGATAAACTACCCAAACATAAAACTTTAAAAAAAGAAAAAGACATCAAGAGGATACCAAAACCCGAACAAATTAAAATGGGGGAAAGAAAGTAAAAAAAAAAAAAAATACCCCAAACATGGAATAAACAAAGCAAAAAAAAAAAGGGACAATTTTAAAACAAAAAATTTGTAATGTAAAACAGGTTTAGTTTTATTTATTTTTTAAAACCCAAATGGAAAAAACATGTCCTGAGGAGGAAAAAAAAACTAAAGCACTACCCCTAACCAAAACAATAATTAACTAATATAACACTTTACCCGTTTGCAAAAGAATTTAGTACTAAAGTTGCCTTTTTTTGCATAAATTTAAAATTTACTTTCTGTTAAAATTGTTTTCCTTTTTCCAAAAAATGTATAAATTTTAAAACTGCCCCCTTGGGCAAAACAAAATCCCATTTAAAAGCCAAAAAGTTTAATGTTCCAAAGACAATTTTTAAACTTTTAAAATATTGTTCCCTTTTAGAAAAAAAAAAAAGTACCCATTTAAAACTTTCAATAATGTCCCCCAAGAAAAACTTAAAATTTTACTGCCCCCCTATTTTAAAAATTTTAAAATACCATAATACTGTACAATTTTTTATATATATATTTTTTTTTTATTTTATATATATTAAATAATATATTTTAAAAAAATATATATAAATAAAAAATATAACACCATAAAAAGTGTAATTTTTAAAATAATTTTATTGTACTGTCCCCAATTTCCCTAAGCAAATATAAAAAATGTTTTTTTATAAAAGAATACAAAAATACTATATGATATACATAGCTGAGGACTACTTTTTAAACCCTTGTGGGGCAGAAAAAAAAATACAGTATCTCACAAAAGGGAGTAACCCCCCACATTTTTGAAATATTGGGATGGTTTTTTATGGGACAACAAATGAAGATAAGGGCACATTGGAAAACCCAAAGTAGGGGTTAAATTTGTTACAGCTTTTCATAAATTTTTTAAAATTTATGTGCCCCCAAAATTGCTCAACAAAACAGCCATCAAAGTTCCCCAAACCGCTTTTTGGCCCAAATAAAGTGAGCACCCCCTAAAAGAAAAGTGAACACAAATTTTTTCCCCAAAATTTTCAAAAAAAATTTTTTTTTTTGGGTTTTCCCTTTATTTTTTTTTCAGGTGGCCTTGGGGATAAGAAGTTTAATACAAACATCACGGGGTTTCCACTTAAATCCCCCCTTTTCCATGACAAAATTTTCCCGGGTTTGGGGGATGTTGTGATTTGGGACTCAAACCACCTTCTGTTAAAGAGGATGGGCCCCCCCAGTTTCTCAGGAGACATGTTTTGGCCCTCCAGCACCCCTTTTTCCCTAAAATTTTTTTTTAGCAAAAGGGATTGGTCATCTCATAGGTTGGGGTTTTGGGTTTTTTTTTTGGGAAAACTGCCCAGTTTTTCGAGGGGAAGGAATCTGCCCCTTTTCTTCAAAAAATGTCACAGTACATGTTGGCATTCATGGTGGTTTGGATACTGGTTTTAAATTTTGAATTAAACTGGGAAATTTTGAATTTTGGGGAAATTTTTTACAGTTATTCACATTTAAAACTAACTTTACAATGGGTTTCCCCCTTTTAAAGAAACTGTAGCTCCTCACAAAACCCCCCGAACTTATGCAGCCCCAAACCCTGACCCTCCCCACCCGATGCCTGTAAATTTTTCCACCTTTACCTTTGGGTTTTCGTCACATACCCTTTTACACCTCTGAAACCAAAAAAATTTTTAAATTTTGGGATCTTTAGCCACCGGATTGGTTTTCCAAATTTAAACCTTGGTTTCCCTTTGGGCTGCTTTTTTCTTTAGCAAACTATTTCTGGGCTTTCTGTGCATCATCTTTTGAAGAGGCCTTTTCCTTCTGGGACAACAGCAATTCAGACACAGTGTTTGGTGTGGGCAAAAATTTTTACTTTTTTTTTTAGATTTCTGTGTGGTTTGTGTATGGGATGTGTGTTAAATTATATATAAATATATATATTTTATAATTACACACACTACAAAACATTTTTCTTTTTTTTTTAGTATATATTTTTATATTTTTTTCCCCCAAAAAGGAAAAAAGGGATATTTTTTTGGTTTTGGTTGAAAAATTTTTCCCTGAGCAAACAAATTTTTAAAAATTTTGGGTTTTAAAAAAAACTTAAAAGTTCATTTTCTTAACTTTAGAAAGCAAAATGAAAAAATGTTTAGTGTTTCAGTACTTTTTGCACCCAATTGTGATTTTCTAAAAATGGGGCTTTAAAAGCAAAATTCACAAAAGGTGTTTTTACCCCCCGAATCGTCCAAAAACCCTTTAAAAACTTTAGACAATAATTGAAATTTGGGAAATTTTTTAAAAGTCCTCCTTTTCATGATCACATTTTGAAAAATCATGAGACCAAGACCCTTTTTTACAATTGACAACGTTCCTTTCTTTTGCAAAAAATTTCAAGCAGGTTTCTCTCGACCCGAAGTGGGGCACTTTACTTAGAGTGTCAGGGTTTCGTCAGGAGGTTTGTGACAGAGATAAAAGGGGGAGTAGAAGACTCACGAAAGGTTTTAAAAAAGTGGATGTTCTTTTCCTCAACCCTGATGACCGCTTCCCTTGGGAAAAAATTCCCCGCAGAACTTGATTATGAATTCCCTTTCAACTTTGGGGAGGGTGAGAGGCAATTTAAAAAGCACGTTTAACCAAATTTTTTAGCTCTTTACATTTGCCCTGGTCTGCCCTGCTAGAGGGCTGGCAAGGGTACCAGCTTTCCCAGAACCGGTGCACTGGGATACTTCCTTACTTAAGTGCTCCTCCCTCAGTCCGCTTTTGCCAGTTTGTTGGTGCCTTTTAGTACGTTTCTGTTAGTTAATCTGTCAGCATTTCTCGGTATTGACATTCAGCTATTCCTACCCATATACAAGTGTGCTCTCTCTGTCCTTACCTCCTGCCTTCAATTATAATTGAACATCGCCCGTCCAGACTTTTCCATTGTGACCCGACTATGCCTCAGCCTTTCCTTCCAATAGCGGAGTCCAAGCCAGGAACCAAGTCCGGTGGTCTGATGATACCAAATTAAATTTATTTGGTTCAGATAGTGTCAAGTATGTGACGACAACCAGGTGAGGTGTACAAATACAAGCATCGTGGTGAGAGGGTCATGGGAAAAAGTGCCCTAGGCAAATAAGGCTTATTGCACCCCCACAACAAAAATTCAGGCCACTCCATAACTCCTTGCACCCCCTTTTCTGTCTGGGATGAAGTGGAGCCCTAGGTGGTCGTTCACCTTCCTCTACCTGTCGTCCCGGTCCTGGTCTAGGCCCCCTTGTTCGGGTTGAGGGTGAAGACCTGGGGCTCCTTAGACTAATAAACTAATAATAATATTGTTAGAATATGTCCACATGGTTTTTAATATGTTATTGCATGTGGATTTAGGTAATTTTTTTTTTACTTGTGCTTTAAGGTCAGAAATGACCATTCACTTCTATATGATTTTGGAATCAGATCCACATTAAAAACCCTATACAAATGTTTTGGTATGTTTTATAGGTTTTAAGCTATCCCTATTGACTTCAATCATAAATTTCCATGCCTATTACCAAAGAATCAATATGGTCATAGGCAGGGCCGCCATACAGGGGGTACAGCCGGTACTCCTGTATGGGGCCCGGTGAAATAATGGGGCCCGCTGTAAGCAGGCCCCCTTATTTCACATTACCGAACAGTGCACACACACTGCACTGCGCAGCCGACCGCCGCGGTCTCCATAGGGCCCGGCGGCGCTGCTGGGAGGAGGCGGCGCTGCTGGGAGATGGCCCGAGCTCTTGGTCACAGCTGTGCTCCGCCTTTGTCCCTGCGCGCTGTAACCGGAGCAGGGCCCTCCCCCTCTCTGTCTATGGGCGGGATGCTGAACAATTTGAACCTGTGATGCCCCTCCCCTCCCGGATTCAAATTGTTCAGCATGCCGCCGCTGAGCACTGGTGGGAGTGAAAGAGCCGGGTGCGGTCTGGCGGCAGTTAAAGCGCCGGGCGCGACCCTGGTGGTTGTAGCGGCGGGCGCGGCCTGTCGGTTGTTAGAGCGCCGGGCGCAGCCTGCTGTTGGTTATGGCGCCGGGCGCGGCTTATCGATGGTTGTAGCGCCAGGCGCGGTCTACTGACATTTGTAGCGCCGGGCGCGGCCTGGCAGTGGTGAAAGCGACGCAGCCTAGTTAAAAGTGAAAGTGCCTGAAGTGACACAGGTGGAACCAGAAGGAGTGAAAACATCCCCCGTGGACCAGTGAAGGAGACGACCAGTGAATGAAGACCATAGCCAATACTGACAGCAGCAAGGTTTGGTATAACTGGTACAATACTTTAATTCAAGATTGCAGCATAGCAGCAGGCGGGGACAGATGGTATAGCAAACAGCCTACGATCGTTTCGCGTGTACTCGCGCTTTCTCAAGGCACCTTGAGAAAGCGTGAGTACACGCGAAACGATCGTAGGCTGTTTGCTATACCATCTGTCCCCGCCTGCTGCTCTGCTGCAATCTTGAATTAAAGTATCGCTACAAAGTTCCGGTGAGTGCCGCCTGTGTTCTCTTTTACTTGCTACTTTGGATTCTCTCCTTGTTCAGGATTGAGCACCGCCGGTAGCTGGATTGAGTGTGGCCAGATAGTCCTAGTATTGTTGCAGAGAACTGCAAAACTCCACATCGTATATTGATACCACACTGGTGCCGATTGAACTCTTTGTTTTTGTTTATAACTGGTACAATAACTGGTACAATATGAATATATATAGTGTGCATACAATATGTGTGTGAGTAAACAGTCTGCAGAGTGTATTCAGTGTGTACGGTGTGTGTATGTTTGTGTGTGTATATATAATGTATGTGTGTATTTATTTTGTATATATAGCATTTGTGTGTATACAGCATTTGTATAGTGTGTGTGCACAGTCTGTGTGTATAGTGTATGTAGCATGTGTGTACAGTTCATGTGCATATTTTTTCACTCCTCCTGCTCCTTCAAGGCAATGCCAGGTCCTTTCACTTCCCCTAGACTGTGCTCCACCATTTCACGCTCCCTGCTCCCCACTGGGCCATGTCTGACCCTTTCACTCCACCCTGGGCCACACCGCACCCTTTCAGTCCCCCTGTTGCACCCTGGGCCGCACCGCACCCTTTCAGTCCCCCTGTTGCACCCTGGGCCGCACCACACCCTTTCAGTCCCCCTGTTGCACCCTGGGCCGCACCGCACCCTTTCAGTCCCCCTGTTGCACCCTGGGCCGCACCGCACCCTTTCAGTCCCCCTGCTCCGCCCTGAAACGCACCGTTTGGTATACTGGTTTGGTCAGTAACGTTATAGTCATATTAGTCACCATATGGTAGTGGTATGTGGTGGTATTATTTGGTCTTTGTATGATGTTGTTATTGATATTAGTGGTCTGGGTATACTGATTTGGTCAGTAACATTATAATGGTGATCATTTGGCGGTATTTGCTGGCCCTTGTATACGAAATGACCTGCACAATATAGGTAAACCATACATTGTAAAATCCAACAAGAACTAAATGCAAAAACAATAGTGCAATTGCATTTTTTTTCTTGTTCACCCCAGAATTTTTCTTTTTCTGGGGTGGAGGGCAGAGTGGTGGAGGGGGCGGGGCACTGGGTTTGCGGGGGGTGGGGGGCCCAGACGCTTCAGCTGTATAGGGCCCTAAAATTTCTGATGGCGGCCCTGGTCATAGGCATTGTGTAACGATTTCCAACCTGAGGGGCTGATAAACCCCCCGGGTATGGTGGTTCCTCTAGGCCCACCGTGGGTGCAGATGGTAACACACGCGGTGGGTAGCCAAAATGCAGGACACAGGTGACGGATAAACGGATGCTGTAGCTGTTAAACGGGTCACACAGTCCCAGGGTGGTAACAGACTAGGCAGGAAGCCAGGTACACAGCAGGTATTAGCTGGCTGGTGCAGCGACAGGAGTTCAGTGGGTAGTGGAGATAGGACATACGTCAGGAACCAGCAGAGAAACAGGTGTGCTGGACAGCGCAGGGTTAATGCAGAAGTTCAACAGAAGCTTCAGCAGACACACTGGAAACCAGGGGGCTAACTCAGCAGGAGCTCAGCAACAGAGGTCTAGCTCAAGGGATGAAAACCAAAGAACTGACCCAGAGTATAGAGAGGAAGTTCCTTATGAATGCAAAAGTCACAGGTCACAGGGCTGGACATAGGAAAGCCGTCTCTTTAAATATTAGAAGGCTAGCGCGCGCGTGCCCTAGGAGGTGCGCGCACACGCCGAGGAAGCCACATAAGATGGACGCGCGGGATCGCGACGAGGTGAGTAGCGCTGAGCAGCAGGGGACACAGGAGCAGGTACAGAGGATAATGACACAGCCGCTGTGAGCCCCGCACAGTGAGCCACAGTGGACCCAGAAACAGGGGCACGAACACGACCGTGGTCCAAGGCATGGGCCATGGCGTGATCCATGACAGTTCCCCCCCTTAATCCCTCCCCTCCGAGCTAGCCGGGTACTCCCATAACAGCCAGTGGTAACCACCTCCTCCTCGGTATCCCAGGAACTGTCTTCAGAGGAGGTGTCCAGGGAGTCCCGGATATCTTCTTGAACCTGGGGAGCAGAAGCAGAAATAATAGGCAGGGGGAGAGGTGGGCGGGAATCAGAGGTTTGTTTACAGACCAGGGGCTCCTCTTGCGCTTGGGGTTCTTCTTCAGGCAGAGCAGCAGAAACGGGCAGAGAAACGGGTGGGCAGGACTGCATAGGATGGGCAGGCTTGAGGCAGCGTGAGTGGCATAGCTCGCTCCACTGGAGAACTTCACCCGTTTTCCAATCTAAGGACGGACTGTGATGCTGGAACCATGGAAGGCCAAGCAGGACTGAAACAGATGAATAAGGCAAAACGTAGAGTGAGATGTTCTCTTGGTGGGAACCTCCAATTTGCAGAGACAGAGGCTTGGTACGGTAGCGCAGTGGTTCTTTCAGGATCTCCGCGTTGATGGAAGAGAAACGCAGCAGTTTATCCAGACAGGAAACAGGCAGGCTCTACTTGTCAAGCAAAGACAGGTGGATAAAGTTCTCAGAAGAACCAGAGTCCAACAGAACAGGAACTTGAAATTTAGTACTGGAATTATAACAGAGAGTGACCGGGGTAGTCAGGCGAGGAGCAGAGGCATCTTTATTCAGAGACACTTCACCCACAACACCATGGCACTGAAGTTTCTGGGGCGCCTCAGGGCGGACTAGGCAGTTTTTCAGGTAGTGCTTGGGACTGCCACAGTATAGACACAGGTTCAGACTGCACCAGCGAGTGCGTTCCTCCAGGCTTAGATCAGCATGATTCACCTTCATAGGAACATCTTGAGATAATGCAGGTGCCCGGTGAGTTAGACTTGGGGGTGCAGGCACAAGGCGAGTCGAAGGCTTGCGAGAACGTAAGGGCATTGGCTGCTGGCAAAGCTCTGAGCACTCTCTTTCAGCAAAACGTATGTCAATCTTGGTAGCCAGAGCAATGAGGTCATCCAGGTTACTTGATAGGTCACGAGCAGCCAGTTTATCCTTGATGCGCCCAGCGATGCCCCCCAAAAAGGTTGCAACAAGGGCCTCATTGTTCCAAGCAAGTTCAGAAGCCAGGGTATGAAACTGGATGGCATTCAGGCCCACAGTAGATTCGCCTTGACAGGAACGTAGCAGAGCAGATGCCGCGGAGGTATTGCGCCCAGGTTGTTCAAACATTTTCCAGAAGGCGCACAGAAACTGTTGGATGTCCCCTGTCAGCGGAATCCCCTCTCTCCCAAAGGGGTGAGGCCCAGGCAAGGCTTCACCTGAGAGCAGGCATATGATAAATGTCACCTTGGCTCTATCGGACGGGAACTGGTGCGCCAGTACCTCGCAGTGTATGGTACACTGGTTGACGAATCTGCAACACGTATGGGGGTCTCCGTAGTAATGGGCAGGCAAAGGCAGGTGCAGGCTGGCACTGGACATGGCAGCAGGAGGCAGAACCACAGCAAGTGGCGGAGCTGGTGTAGATGCCAGTGCAGATGCAACTTCATCCAGATGTGCGGTAACGGTCTGTAGTTTCTGGAAGAGTTGCTCCAGGTGCTTGCCATGACGGTTGATAACAGCTACTAAGTCAGGTAGAGTCACTCCGGCAGGATCCATATTCTATGGTCAGTTCGTACTGTAACGATTTCCAACCTGGCTGGCTGGAAAACCCCCGGGTATGGTGGATCCTCTAGGCCCACCACGGGTGCAGATGGTAATACACGCGGTGGGTAGCCGAAGTGCAGGACACAGGTGACGGATAAACGGATGCTGTAGCCATTAAACGGGTGACACAGTCCCAGGGTGGTAACAGACTAGGCAGGAAGCCAGGTATCAGCAGGTATTAGGTGACTGGTGCAGCGACAGGAGTTCAGTGGGTAGTGGAGATAGGACATACGTCAGGAACCAGCAGAGAAACAGATGTGCTGGACAGCGCAGGGTTAATGCAGAAGTTCAACAGAAGCTTAAGCAGACACACTGGAAACCAGGGGGCTAACTCAGCAGGAGCTCAGCAACAGAGGTCTAGCTCAAGGGATGAACACCAAAGAACTGACCCAGAGTACAGAGAGGAAGTTCCTTATGAATGCAAAAGTCACAGGTCACAGGGCTGGACATAGGAAGGCCGTCTCTTTAAATATCAGACTGCTAGTGTGCGTGCGCGCACACACGCCAACGAAGCCATATAGGATGGATACACGCGGGATCGTGGACAGGTGAGTAGCACTGAGCAGCAGGGGACACAGGAGCAGGTACAGAGGATAATGACACAGCCGCTGTGAGCCCCGCACAGGGAGCCACAACGGACCCAGAAACAGGGGCACGGACACGACCGCGGTCCAAGGCACGGCCACGGCGTGATCCGTGACACATTGAAGTTTTTAATGGCGAAAAACCGACTATGGTAAATATGCTATATGAACTACAACGAATATTTTCTATTGATGTCAAAGGACATAGTTTACTTTCGGTCTTAGACGAGCATTTCAATTCGGAATCGCTGTGGATTTTGACTAGTGTTGAGCGATTTTTATCGACAAAGTTGAAATCGGCAAGGTTTTTATGGTGATCGAAATTTCCAGATCATGCGATAATTAAGGTTAAAATCTGTGCATCATCTATTAAGATCGCGCCTTTTTCGGCGCTCCTGTAATTTTGGCGGCCAGCAAATGAGATTACAGAATAGAGCAGGGTGAGATGTGTGTGCGACGTCATGACTGGGATGTGTATGGTTGCGATTGGCTGGAAAAATCACATGACCTCGTTTTACATAGAACAGCGTTTCCTGTTTCAGCCTCAGTGTCTCTCAGCATCTCATAGGGATAGGACCTGCGCTCTGCCTGTGGCCAAACAGCTCAGCGAAATTAGTCTATTTCTGCACAGAGAAACCTCTACTATTAGCTGTGATCCTTCCAATTTAGTTAGATTAGAGATTTGAACATTTTATGTAGTTAGCTAGAGAATTTTAAAGCAGAACCTACCAATGGAAATTCACGGCGGGAGGATCAGGGGGGGGGGGGGGGGGCCCGCGGGCGAACACAGACAAGCTCTATCTATAAAGAACACTGGATAAAGTTCACCAAGACTTAGTGTAGACATTGTAGTGGAATATCTTTATTATTAACAGTTTGCTATTGAAATATTTCCTGGATATTGGGCAGCCTGAACTTATATTGGATACACATCATTTCTAGTAACTGCAGGTCTCTTTGTTAGCTGCAAAACTCCACTTTTATTATCAGTATACATTTCAGATAGGTGTTCAATTTTACCCATTACACCTGTGACTGTTGATATATCCACCTTGCACTTAAATTACAAACCAGCAATCTTGTAGTCAGCACAGGTTGTTTGTTGCCAAAAATAACGTGTATCGTACTAAAACATCACAGTTACGTGTTTTTTTTACTTTTGCGCACCCAGCACTGTTCATTGACGCAGCATCTACATAAATCTTAAAACAGCAATTCTAATTCACCACAGGGAATTGAAAGGGGCAAAAAAAACCGTTTTTATTCAAAACATAAATAGTTAGTGTTTTTTTTTACTTTTTCGCACCCCGCACTGTTTATTGAGCAGCTTTTACGTAAAATTTAAAACAGCAATTCTTATTCACCCCCAGGGAATAAAGGTGCAAAAAAATACCCTTTATTTTTATAAAACATAACATTAGTGTTTTTTGACTTTTGCGCACCCAGCATGTTCATTGACGCAGAAACTAGTAAATCTTAAAAAAGCAATTCTATTTCACACAGGGGAATTGAAAGGGGGCAAAAAATCCGTTTATTATATCAAAACATAACAGTTACTGTTTTTTTGACTTTTGGCCACCCAGCACTGTTCATTGACGCTCATCTACGTAAATCTTAAAACAGCAATTCTATATTCACCCCCAGGTGAAAATTGAAAGGTGCAAAAAATACGTTTTTAATCAAAACATAACATTAGTGTTTTTTTTACTTTTGCGCACCCACACTGTTCATTACGCAGCATTACGTAAAACTTAAAAAAAAAAAGCAATTCTATTTTCACCCCAGGGAATTAAAAGGGGCAAAAAAAACCCTTTATTTATCAAAACATAACATTACGTGTTTTTTTGACTTTTGCGCACCCCGCACTGTTCATTGACGCAGCATCCTAAATCTTAAAACAGCAAATTTTATATTCACCCAGGTGAATTTAAAGGTGCAAAAAAAAAAAATTTATTATATCAAACATAACAGTTACGTGTTTTTTGACTTTTGCGCACCCAGCACGTTTTGAGCAGCATCAGAAAAACTTAAAAAAAGCAATTCTTTTTCACCAAAGGTTTTAAATTTAAAGGTCAAAAAATACCCGTTTTATATCAAAACATAACAGTTACGTGTTTTTTTACTTTTGCGCACCCAGCATGTTTATTTACGCAGCTTCTACGTAAATCTTAAAACGAATTCATATTCACCACAGGTGAATTTGAAAGGTGCAAAAAATACCGTTTATTATACAAAAAAAAAACATTACGTTTTTTTACTTTTTCCACCCACACTGTTCATTGACGCGCATCTACGTAATCTTAAAACCAATTCTATTTTCACCACAGGTGAATTGAAAGGTGCAAAAAAAACCCTTTATTATATCAAAAATAACAGTTACGTTTTTTTGACTTTTGCGCACCCCCACTGTTCATTTTACGCAGCATTTTAAAATCTTAAAACAGCAATTTTTATTTACCACAGTGAATTGAAAGGGGGAAAAAATACCGTTTATTATACCAAAACATAAAAGATACGTTTTTTGGAATTTTGCCCATCCCGATTTTTTTGATAGAACCTTTTAGTTAAATTGAATCCAGCAATTTTTTTTGATTTGAGGGATTTGAGAATAGCTGTATTTGCCGTCTTTTAATAAGAGACTTTCCCAAAAACTATTCCATACCTTCTCAAATTTTATATTTCTGAAATGGAGCGAAATGCGGTGGAAAGCGAGCAAAAGGGGGGTACACATGGGGGTTAAGGTACAGAGAAGGTGCTATTTTTCCAGTGTGGCGAAAACACGCATGCCAGCGGATCGCAGTTGCAGCCGTCGGGGCCTTCATCGCTGGGTCAGGGCCCGTGAATCTAAGTAACGAACATCGTCGCCAATTGCTTCAGGGGTTAATGCACCTGCATCTAGCAGTCTTACCCCTCTCCTCGCAGTCCGGCCACAAATTCGTCATCACATCATCAGCATCCGTCCAAAAAGAGCCCAAAATGTCAACTTTTTCCCCACCACTGTGATACCCATTTTCTGAAACCTCTTTAGACAAAATGCGGTTGGGTCAAAAGGGGCATTTTAAAAGCAAGAGGCCAAAAAGGGATAAATTTTCTCGGGTCGGGGCCCCATATGATGCCACAGGAGGTGAAGGAAGCCGTCAATCGGAAAAAAACCCCGGGGCGCCCGGCAACGCCTTGCAGTCCCCCTTGCTTGGCCGCAGCTTCTGGATGCAGAATGTCAGAGGGACCAAGTCACCTGTGTTGGAGATGATGACACGACTTGCGGATCCTCCTGGTTTTTTTTCGCAAAATTTGTTTGGAGCGCTTCATCATGGACGAGGAGGAAGACATGGGGTATGTCAATATGGTCCCCCCAAAAAAAGGGAGGGGGGCGGTCGCAGAAGTCCCTGATTGATTCCGCCCCGCCACGGTCAGCGCAAAACCCCGCCCCTCGTTATCGCCATCAAAAAGGTCCCGGGCCTCTAAGCCTGGGCCCTTCTTTGGCAACCCTTTATTCACCCGCGATGTCATATGCCCCCTTTGCCGAAAAACATAATAGAGGCAAGAACCTTAAGTGGTTAACACCACCAAAAATGTTTTATCACAGCAGCGAATGCATCAGTTGAAATGGAGGGGGAACACTTGGCCAAAAAAAAACCAGACCGACGCCGGGCCTCCAACCACTGTCACCCCTCTGTCTCCGCCTCTCCTTCCCGCCCCAAACCCCGCGTTCCTCAGCTGCCCATGTCTCTCAAGTCTGATCATGGATCACCCCGCTTCAGCCTCCACCGTCGCCCGAGACCACCCCCACCCCCAGAGACCCATCCTACCCCTTCCCTTCCGCCCGTTTGACACCTCACGCCGACAGCGGCCTCTAGCAGCCCCCTTCTGTCTTCCAGGGTTTTGGGGCAAGAAACACTTTAACCCAAACCCTCCCAAAGCCAAAAGCCTGAATGTCGGCATTGCCCCGGCTTTTGGCCTTGGAAATTTGCCTTTCCCTCTGGGGCACAGAGGGGTTTCCCCCACTCATGGGCCCCCCTTGCCCCCCAAAACCAGATGCCAGCAGCATTTTTTTGCCCGAAAAGCCGTCCCCCGCCCCGGCCACACTTTTCTAAAATTTCAAGCGCGTTGTCTGCATCTGGTCCGAAAAGTCCATCTCTCAATCACCACCGACACATGGAACTAGTAAGCACGGCCAAGGCCACGCTATAGCTATGTGACAGCTCACTGAGGGTGAGCTGGGTGGTATTTCTCAGGTGGTGGACGTGGCTCACAGCTCAGGTCTCGCGCACACGCTCTTCAAAACGTCAGGATGGTGCAGGGCCTCATTCCCCAAAGGTCTTCAGGTGGCATCACGAGCCCTAGAGAACCAGGTCCGGTTGAAATATAATCTGCCTTGGAGACCGTCCACACACAGGTCAGAGAGCTGTGGAGAGCGGCATTCTAAGCAAAACGCGAGACCGAGCGCTGTCTGGGTGACAAAACCTTGTGCCAGGGGAAGGTGGTGGTTGTCGATAACGGGCGAAATCTGCTTGCCCGCCCTTAAGATCGGTCAAGGCTGGAGCACATCCCTTGTTCGTCCTGAAATTTCTAAAGAGCTACCCTGGTCTGGACTAGCCTGCTGAATAATCTCGAGGGTCTGTAGTGTGCACGTTCCGACCGTTCGCGCAAACCCTGCTCGTTCCCGCCTGGCTTTGTGTTGCAGCGTCAGCTCGCCTCCCCGTCAACCGTCGCATTGTTGATGTGGCAAACAACCAACGCTGGAATGCTCCAGCGTTGTGGCAGCACGCAATGCCATTACGCAGTACGAAGTGACTCACATGGCCTGAAAAGCAGCGGTACGGACCTTGGGTGGTTGAACACCGAGAGTGTGAAGGCAGGTGAAAGAGCCTCTGCACCATCCTGTGCCAGTTTATTGAAAGAAGCACCAAAATGGTACACAGTGCGGACAATGCCCTTGTCAGCATGAGCATTGTGGTGATGCTTATTTCTGGAACGATCGTTTGGGACACTCTGAAACAACAGGTCCCGCCAGCAGACGGAGTAGGAGAACGTACACAGATTCCGGACACGGAGCCTTTCTCTCCTTCAAATCCACGAAGGCCCGACAGTTTCACAATTTCATAATACGGTCATGGCATTAGGCAGTGGTTCGGGGTCCAGATATAGTGCAACATGATCCTCGCATTAAGGCCATCAAAATGAACAACAGTTTACCGGGTGGCACCCTCCTGGATCCCCCGGTACAAAACAAAAATCAGCACTTTCCTTCCACCCACCCAAATAGAGAGTGAGATTCAGGAAATGGAGACCTTGCGATTTATCAACTGGAGACATCTTTTTGCGATCTGCTTCACGTTTTCCCAAAATGTCAGGTGGAACAGAACATCAGCGAAGTGTACAGCAAGTAGAGTGGCCCAAGTATGCGGTAGCGGCAGCAGCAGGGCAAGGTTGGCAGAAGCCTAATGGGGTGACCTCTGGCAATCTTTTGTTAACCACCTCACCAACGCATGCAATGCAGGGCACACATCCAACACACAGAGATCAGCATAAGAACATGGTGAACGACTATCTGCGTCTCAACTAACCGATGTTTTTGCATGGTTCCGGACCCAATAGACTTCTGGTATCCAAAATGGACGAATGGCCCGAGCTGGCTCGTCACGCCATAGAGGTTATGTCCTGCCCCAGCAGCCACGTCATATCTGAGCGGGACCTTCAGCACAGCTGGAGGAAGTCATTAAACAGACAAACGCATCCGGGCTTTTTCCCAGATAATAGTGGAGCGTTTGACTTTCATCAAATGAATTCAGGCATGGGATCTCTGATGATGTTTGGTGGCCCCAAATTGCCGAGGTCACTGATTAGTTGCCAGTCTACTTCCACATTCCTTTTCAAACCAGAAATGGGTCCTCTATGAAAACTTTTTTAAAATGATCATTTCTTAACTGCAAATTTTTATTCTCTTTTCCCAACAGTTCATTTTGCTGGATTTTCTGTGAGGATACTGTGTAAAAAGACAGCAAGGTTTCATGAACAACACCGTATCCATTTACTCCACTTTAACTTAAGAAGTTTTCGCATTGGTCAATGGTTTTTTAGGTCATGTTGCTGTGAGATACAGCATAATATGTCCTTGGAACAGAAAATTGTGACTGTTCTAAGTGGCATTTCTTCTCCCTCACAATTTTTTAAATAGATGGCTGAGAATTCATATTTTATAATTTTTTGGATCATGTTGCTGTGAGATACAGCAAATAAATCAGGTCCTTCTGTAAACAGAAATGTGGCTTCTAAAAGTGCATTTATTCTCTCTCACATTTTTAACAGATGGCTGATAATCATTTTTATAATTTTTTGTGGTCATGCTGCTTTGGAAATGCAGCAAACTACAGGTCCTATTATAAATTTTTTTTGTTTCTAACAGACATTTGTTCTTCACAATTGACCAAAGTGGCTCAAGGGTCATGCTTTGAATTTGGGGGCATTATGCTGTGACATGCATCTATACTACAGGTCCTATTCTACAAAAATGTTTGTTTCTAACAGACCTATTGTTCTCACAATTGACCAAAGTGGCTCAGGGTCAGTGCTTTTGAATTTTGGGGGCATTTGCTGTGATATGATGCAGCTATACTACAGTGTCCAATTAAAAAAATGTTGTTTCTAACAGACATTTTGGTTCTTCACAAATTGTCAAAGTGGCTCAAGTGTGATGGTGCTGTCAGAAACCAGGAATAGGTAGGAACACTGTTAATATAGGGACACATATTGCAAAACTGACTTGTTTTTGCAAGTTCTTTAACATAGCTATCAATCCCCTGTATTGAGACAAACCCATTTTAATACAAGGAAAAAAAGAGAAACAAAGACAATGGTGGGATTCCATCCTATTTTAAAAATGGTGTTTTTCTAAATTAAAGTACTAAGTAAAAACTTGCATGTACAAAATAGCTGTTAAAAAAATTCCTCTGAATTGTACAAGGGAGGTACAGAATGACTTGACCAATGTAGGTTATTCAGATGACATGGAGTAATGGAGCACGGACAGAGAACAAAGTACAGAGACCATTTCCACCGCACGTTGAGTAAAAATGGATAAAAAGAAATGCCAAGATAAATGGGCAACCTGGTTGTAACAGTAGCGTTAACCACCAGTAAATTCCAAGTGAAGCTCAATTGGGTCCACACCATACGGAGGTGCTAAGCGCTACCCAGGTATTGGACTGTGTACGAAGAGGAAGGCAGGAGTTCTCACGACTTCCGCTTCGCAACTCTGCTTCAGCACGACAGTTTTTCGTTTGCTGCCGTCATCAGGCATTTTAACCTTCGTGTTTTAATAGATGACGGACCGCCAGCCTGGGCTTTCACCGCACCCACTGTAACTTCCGGCCCTAGGGTCATGCTGGTGGCCCAGGACCGGTATAGAGTCAATGTCCCAGTTCAACTAAAATGGTGGTTAAAGGACTCTTTTTTTTCCGGCACTTTTCTAAATCTGGGGTCAAGCAGGTTTGGGGCTCATGCTGTGGCCCAGGACAGTTAGTCCAATGTCCAGTGGAAACTAAAAATGGTTGGGTTGAAAGACTCTCCTTTTTTTCCGGCACTTTTTAAATGTGGGGGTCATGCAGGTTTAGGTGCTCATGCGTCGGCACCAGGACAGGTATAGTCAATGTCCAGTGAAACTAAAAATGGTGGTTGAAAGACTCCGTATTCCGGCAATTTTTAATAAATGTGGGGTTCATGCAAGGTGTTGGGGCTCATGCTGTGGCCCAGGGCAGGTATAGTCAAAATGTCCAGTGAAACTAAAATGGTGGTTGAAAGACTCCTTTTTTTCCCGGCACTTTTTAAATGTGGGGGTCATGCAGTTTGGGGCTCATGCTGTGGCCCAGGACAGTATAGTCGAATGTTTCCAAGTGAAACTAAAATGGTGGTTGAAAGACTCCTTTTTTTTTCCGGCACTTATTTAAAATGTGGGGGTCAATGCAGAGTTTGGGGCTCATGGCTGGTACCGGACAGGAATATTCAAATGTGTCCAGTTCAAGTAACATGATGGTTCAAATCATACTGCCGTTCTGGCACTTTTTAATTTGTGGTGATGCAGGTTTAAGGGTCAGGCGTCTTGGTACAATACAGGGATAGTAAATGGCTGTTGGACCTTTTTTTTCTGTGACTTTTTATATACCAAAGTTGTGTTGCCTAAGATGTAGCAGCGTATCCAATTTGACTGTATTTTGTGATGTAATTTCAGCCTTCTCCAAGCCTATGTTTCTGGGGGTGTATTAATGAAGTTGTTGTTGCATCTCCCATAACATTATGGTCAACGGCGCATAATCGATGCTCACTATCGAAAAAACCTTATCGATAGCGGCCGACTATCGACTATCGCTCGATCTCGATAGCCAACGCAATCGCTCAACACTAATTTTGACATGAATTATTTGACATGTGCCTTACTGAATTTCTAAGGTTTTGCTTATTTTCTTTCATTTTTTTCCCAAAGTAGTTGGATAAATCAAGGAAATGTAAAATACAGATTAAGAAGAAGTAAATAAAAACAGAAACAAATGACATCCAATCATGATTCATTTCTTTTCCCAATGGCCAATGATATATATAACTTTTAGAGGAATCCCAGGCAGTGGCTTTGGGTCCAATAGAGAAGAATAGACTTGTTATTTTTACTGAGCATGCTTTTTCCCAAATTTAGCAAGAGAAAGAGAAAAACAGATCACTATGACTTTTACTATCGCTCTTACTAGCGCTCTTATAGGTAGTGAAACATACATATATTACATTGCTTATTCTGTACTGATCCTGAGGTTTATCCTATATTACACTCAACAACCGCACTTACTATTTTGTCACATATGACTTATTGGATATATAGTACTGATCTTTAAATACAGCCACTTTTATTTTCCAGAGCTGAACTTTCTACTCCGCTGCGACATGTCATACAATGTAAATACATTGAAAACACCACCTTTACTGTTCCGATTCACCTCTATTATACTCCAGATCTGCACTCATTATTCTGTTGGTGGAATCACTGTATACACACATCATGTATCCTGTACTGACCCTGTGCTTTTGCCTGTGCAGGCTGCATAGCAGAAATCTTCAAGCATTCTGTAAGGGACGCCATAGTCCCCCTGGATCCCTCCCAAAAGGGGGCAATGCCAAAAAAAGGGGCAACCCCGCACTAAAACCTTTTTCCAAGTTGTTTTAAAAAAACAGGGGCCAAAACAGACAGAAGAAAAAACAAGGAACAAACCACATATAACAAATAAAGAAATTGGTCAAACACCAAAATAATAGAGGTCAAACCAGGAGTATGCGAAGTACCAAAGTACAGAACGGGAGAGTAATCAGAAAGACAAGCCAAAATCCAAGAATCTGCAAAACAGCACAGCAGAGCAAAACAGGCAGCAAGGACACCAAAAGTAATCACCAGCAGAGACTGGCAGACAGGAAGAGGTTTAAAACCCCCCATTCCAGCCAGGGATTTGCTCAAGTGCTTAACCCATTCAACACCAATCCACACCCTGGCTGAGGCTGCAAAATACTTAAAGGACCAATGGCGCAGTTCTGACACATTCCTTGTATATGTAGTGTCTTTGCAGAGCTTTTACTCTGCATTCTACAAAGTGTAGTCTTTATAAACTACTGTACTGTATATACTGAAGTACATAAAATCAGCTCAGTTAAGCTGTTAGGAATAGGTCTGACAAAAAAATTACTTGTTGTTTCCAAAAATAACTAGCTTAGCCCGAGTAATATAACATTTTCTAAAAATATTCTTATATTTTGCATAACTTTCTTTCAGAAGCACAGCTCGAAACAACAGGAGCTACCAGTACAAAGGTTTTTCCTGAGTCAACAAATCTGATTTGCTTTGATTTTAAATGTATATATTTCATTGCAGACCTGTGTTCTGTTTTCAGTAGTAAAAACTTCAAGATTCTGGGTGATGGTCTGGGCTGAGAGTAGTTTTTTTTTTGCATGTGTTGGTGTTGTACCAGTGCTCTCCACTAGATGGCTTCCCTCACATTCATTATTATCACTAATTCCAGTTCAGCATATGGGTAAAAAAAAAATTATATCCAGATTAATCTGGAAGTCTCACTCTTGGTGTTAGTCATAGACACTTATGTTTACGGCACTAAATGATATATTACAGAAGATCTGGAGAATGGAAGTTGTAGGTGACAGATTCTTTAACTGTAGAAAAAATAATTTAGATTATCAGCAGTGCTGGCTGTATTTTAGAATTTTAAATGCATAGATGGTAAAGCCTTGATCAGGAGCCTCATCTTTTCTACTGAATAGAGGAGAGGCTGCAAGGATAGTCTTTCTCTCTAGAGGACTTTTTGAATTAAAGCCCATGGATTTAGAGCTGTGTAATGCTCCAGAGGTGGCACTGGAAGGGAACTGAAGGCTTGCTGCCATAGGCTCCAACCGGTGGGACATCTGAGATCTAGATCCTGAGATCCTGTGCAAACAACAATAGAAGAGTGTAGCCAGCTCACCACTTGTTAATGACGGGATGCAGGGGTGCATGGTCACAATTAGCTGCATACAAATCGTGACACACCATCATCCAAACGATAGAAGACTAGCACCCATGGAGATAAAAGCCAATATTTTATTTGAAATACAGAAAGTAAAACATTGACCAGCTGACGCGAATAAGGAGGCTGTCTACTCCGAAACGCGTCAACTGGTCAATGTTTTAATCACCTTATTTCAAATAAAATATTGGATTTTATCTCCACGGGTGCTGGCCATCTATTGTTTGAAGGTTCGTCAAGATTTGTATGCATCCTTGGCACACAGCTGATTTTGCTAAAGGATAGTGAAGAAGGTTGCTAATTTCCCCGGGAATACTAACTTCAGGAGAAATGTACACTCTTCAACAATGAAATTGCAGCAAGAAGAAGTTCAAGCAGTAATATTCTGCAAATTGAAAAAGTACATTTCAAGCATCTAACATCTAGTGGGAGGGCATAAAAGACAGATGGAAAGCAAAGTTTTTTTAACCACATAAAAGCTGTGGATCAAGTGATGTGGGAGACTGTGTGACTGTATCACCACTTGCCGCATATCAAGTGTGGTCTGGCTGATCACTACATGCCTAGACCAAGATGTTAGGACTGTTCAGCTTTGTGTGTCCCAGTGGTTGGGAGAACAATGACAACTGGAATCACAGCAAGAGGAGCACAAATGTTAACCTCTCTATGGACAGAATGCCTGATTGGAAGAATGGAATCTTGTGATCCATTCTGTACTGCAAGCGAAAATGGATGTCACATTCCAAGCCAATGGTGGCAACAAGCAATGTCAACTCATCAGAAGCACCGGCACAAAATTAAGCTATGAGCCAGACATCCAGCCACAGGTGTTCCATTGATCTCAATCCACTGCTTTTAAAGGTTATCATGGTGCACAGAAAAACAGCAACAGAGTTTAGAATTGAGGTCTATCCATTTCAGTGATGAGTCCCACTTTAATGTACAAAAGCTTCATATCAGTTAACAGCTTAGTGTTATGTTGATTTGGTCGTGGAATCAGTGATATGGCCATTTCTCCAAAGTGTCCCAGGAACCATTTTAAGCAGGACAATGCCAGGCTGCATGTTGCACATGCTATTGTGAGGAGTCTGTGTGGTCTAAATATGCTAAATATGCTACTATGGCCAGCAGCATCTCTGAACTTGTCTTACATTTGGGACATAATTCTTCAGCAATTGCACAGAAAGCTGCCAGCAGCCAAATCGAATGATTTGCCCAAGTACATTCAATGTGGCTTAACACTCTTTGGACAATTATTGATATCCTCAATGATAGCATGCCAAAGCTTGTAAGTGGATTTCCACACATAGCACACAATACTGAGTAAAATGAGATGTTTTGGATCTTTTGCTTCCATTTTTGTTATAATTTTCATATCATCACCTTGTCTATCAACCTTGTGATTTCCATAATTTGAAGACTTTTCTTGTTGTTGCAATTTCAGTATTGAGGAATGCACTATTACATTGCAGTCATCCCATGTAATAGATAGATGGCTTGGGTCAAGGGCTCCAATCAGTAATATCAGGGCCTTAAGCATCTGGACCCCCCTTCCTTTAATAGTTCCTAAAATGGGGATGATGCTGTCTGTCAGCTGCTACTCTCCACACATCCATGAGTTCCAATGTGGCATATTAACAGGGGTTGCTTTGAGGGGACATCTCTTTATTAAAACTGTGTCATGCCTCCTTTTTCCTGCTTTGGTGCTGCAGAGAATTGAACATTTGCGTCAAGATTTCCCCAAAGATTACAGATGATCCCTACAAGTCCCAGTCTAAAGTGAACCATATTGTCACAGTCACATTGTCAATTTATAGAGCTTCCCTGGGGTCACAATGAATCATATAGGGACACTTTTACGTGAGACATTTATGATAGCCAACATATATTTTAACAGGTGGGGTGTCACTAGTGATTTCCCATCTATTATTAAGACTTGGAAGAATGGAGCATTTCATATCTTACAAAATCTAAAACACAGCAAAGTGGTACTTCAGTGAACTTGAGAGGACTAACCTCATCCTAATATCTGTAAGGATCCCCAAGATAGAGGCCTTATTATTTATAGGTTATGATGTAAAAAATGCCCCCATAAAATATTAATTTAGGCTTTCCATGTGTTAGAAGCAAAGATTAGGGGCCAAAAAAATAGTATTTTGGGCATTTCCCTAAATCAATATTTTTGGCCAATATTTATTAATATCTGTTAATATGAGACACAAGTTTTACAGCGCATTGACTACATTTCCATAACCAATTTTATTGTCACTATAGATGATCACATATTGTAACTGTTTTCTCTAGGTCTAATTAACTAAATTCTGTTTCCTATGATCCTGAATTGCAGAGCTTTCCACAAATTCCTAATCTTCCTAAATACTGTGTCATGCAGTTTTTCGCTTTCAGTGCCACAACAAAAACATCTGCTGATTCGCTCACTGAACTTCGACAACTCTCTCTCACCAGCGAGAAAAAAAATTTTCCCTTTGATTTTGGAATCTTCCCTTCCCAAACATACATCTGGCATGGTCGGGTTGGCAGAGAAAGGAATCTTTTCATTACCTCTCTGTAACAACCTGGTAGTATACAGCCTCATTAACCCCAGGCTGGCTCTGTGCCCGGATGGTGAACGCAATGACCTCGACATGAAGTTGCTGTTCTGTATCTGTTCACTAGAGGGACAATAACTAAAAGTATCTGTTTAATCCCCTTTTGCATAAATGTTTTTTCACTTGATAATTTGAATAAATCATCTGTCATAATGGAAAAAAAAAAAGGGAAAACTAAATATTTAGGATATTTATATCATACTTTTTGCCACCCCCCAAACCGTTTTGGGATGACAGTTTATGAATTACTATCACAAACCATCAGAAATCAGAGGGGCATTAGTAATAATAAAGCCAAAAGGCCAAGTTGTCTTAATTCATGAGAGGTGGTTTTTACCCTTATAATGCACCCCTGCATGCAGAATCTCATAGTTAAGACTATAGAGGAGTTTGATGTCAATCACTGCTGATGTGCATGGTGTGACCGGGGGTCTTTGGGTGAACGCTCTTGGGGAAAAGGGAAAATATTTAGTGAAAACTGGCATGCTTTTTTTAAAGCACAAAAATATTAAACCTTTGGACTTCTATCAGGTATTTTTATTTAAATTGTCATGCATTTTGCAGCAGTTTTGCAGATGAAAGATTCGCAGCCTACCCACTCTGTATGAATGTACCATTGTAGAACATTCTCAGCTGGAAAAAATATTAAGTCTATGCAGGTTTTTGGGCTCAAGATTTAAATATGAATGGTTCAATTCATGACAGCAGTTACCTTGAAAATGGTATGAAACTGAAAAACGAAGTATATTAAAAACTGATTTAGTATATAATAATTATACAATGACTAAACTGCTTTCCTCACTATTTGCAATAGCTTCCGGCTCTGTCTTATAGAAGGGAGCACCATCTATCATCACACAGAGATCTGAACTAAAAGACCCAAATTATACTTTACTTGGACCTCAATATTGCTTTATTACAAGGAGTCAGATTAGAATTTGGACCTCAATAATGCTTTATGACAAGGAGTCAGATTAGAATTTTACTCTCTGGCTGCTGTGATTGGGAAAGGAAAGATTAACTGTAATTTGACTGGTTTCATCCTCGAAGTGATAAAAGATTTGCCTTTGACTTGTCTGCAGATGCTTACAGTTAATTTTCAGAATGTCTGAGCCATATTTAGATTCCATTGTAACCATCTTGGTTAAACTCCAGGAAAGGGTGTGGGGAAAACTATTTAAGAGGCAGTTTGCCGACACACCTCCATATTATAGTTCTTGGGTTGGCAGTGCTATATCTATAAACCCATTGACTTTTTGAGAGTCACGATAACAAAGCTTCGAGCCACTGGAAAACTACAGCTCTTGCTGTCTATTCCAAAATTTCCAATGATACACAGGTAGTAGCGTGTGAAGGTCTCATCTGAATCCAGGAGCAAAATAATATGAAAACATATAGAAAGGATACAAAAGACTCATTCAATGATGTTCACATAAATCAACACAGTGATTCAGACTTCTCATACCTTTAAATGTCTATTTATCTATTTATGGTACTCAGTTATATAGAGCTGTTATATTCCATGGTGCTGTATAGAGGAGGTTGTCATTCACATTGAACCCTGTCCCCATTTGGGCTCACAATCAAAATATCAGATTAATCTATCAGTATGTTTTTGTAGTGTGCAGAAGGGGGAAAAAAACAGTGTATCTGGAGTAAACCCACACAAACACGAGGGGAACATGTTGTCCTTGGTGGGATTTTGAACCCAGGACCACAGCACTGGATGGAAATAGTGTATATATATATATATATATATATATATATATATATATATATATATATATATATATATATATATATATAGATAGTTTCCACACAACTGTAATAACCTGTCGAAGTAACCAAACAAGTTATTTATTGTGAGATGAATGGTGTAATAAATAATTAAAAAATGCAGAAAAAAACAAACTGCCCAAAAAGTGGTAAAAAAATTATGCAGTTATTTATATGTAAAAAAATACTACTTCTCCCAATTAAACAAGTCCTCAGAAAACTAAGTCACTGAAAACATAAAAAATGTATGACTGTTGAAACGCAGGGAGGGAAAAAACTAAAAAATTTAGCTTTTCAGACCTGGTTCTTGAGAGGTTAATGTAAAGATTAAACATGGTTCCAGCATCTTCTTAATAGAATTAATTTATTTCTTCAGATTAAAATACAGTAATATGAAAAACAGACATGAGAGGACATTCTTCAATAGCATTTGTTTTTTGAAAGATATTTTTGTAGATATGTTATTGGTACTGTAAGGGGCCGTTCACAAAGCATTTTTGGATCCAATTTTCAATCCGTTTTGGATCCAATAAGTATCCAACAAGCAGCTGCATGTTTGGATGTGTGTTGGATGCAGCAGGATCGCACCCTGTAGTTTAACTATATATATAGATATATATATTTTTTTTTCTTAATCTATAGGGTGTGATCCTGCTGCATCCAACATGCATCCAAACATGCCGCTGCGTGTTGGATACGTATAGGATCCATTTCGGATCCATTTCGGATCCGTTCACTGCTGCAGTTTTCAATGCAATTTTCAGATCCAAAACGGATCCAAAAATACCGTCTCAACGGCCCCTAACTTCTATTCCATGAAGAAATAATTATTCTTGAATTACGCTTGATGTTAGTTACATACCATAATTCCTTATAACCTGGCATTGGTAGCCCTTATATGGTTTTGCGACAGCTAAAGTAACTATGCAGAGTCTTTGAAATACGTTCTTGTCAAGGCAGTTGTATAACTCCTAAAACATAATTTTTTCGTGTTGATTAACAATTTCATTTGAAAATTTCAGGAGCATCCCTGGATCAAAATTCTACCCCTCCTTTGCAATTATATTTATGGCTTGATGGGAATTAATTTGTGTTTTTCATCATAACAATAATTTTCTCCATTCTATAGTTTGGTTACAAGGATGATCTCTATTTGGGGGTTTAATGGGGCAGCCATATAAGAACTTGTCAATTATTTTAATAATAAACATTTTGGTTTAAAATTTACTTGAATACCATCCTCCCTCCGTGAATGCAAAGATATTTCTGCATTCTGCAAGTAACACCCTACTACATGTTAAATCGTGTCACAATAGCATTAGAGCGATCCCGACTAGTAGACACATAAGATTAAAAAGAAACTGTTCTTTTCAAACATAACTAAAACAAGAGGCTAAACGTAAGTTTACAACAATGTGGCTATTCTAGGCATATGTTAAATTTTGCTACAACTAAAGTTTTATAATTAAATAGAGAAAATCTACTTACTAAAAAGTTGTTACCTATATCAAAACATTCTTTGTTTTTTTTTTTCTACTGCATGTAGTCAATAATTTGGTGATAGTTCCCAATTTTTTTTTGTAAGTAATATTCTATGTAAATATTTTATGTAATGATCCTCAATATCACCAGATTTTCAAAGACAAATTCTGGTATGTTCTACATCAATCTTTAGCTTTGCAAAATATTTTATCTCTCGCATTTTTTCTACCATAACTTTTCAGAAACACACATGGTTTACTCAGCTAGGATGTTACAAATTTTCCCATACTAGATAAATTTGCTGCCAATACTTAAAAGTATTTAAATGTTTTATTTCCACTGTCACTTAAAGGGGTTCTACCAAGATAAACAATGATGGAATATTGCTAGGATATGCCATCATTGTCTGATAGGTGTGGGTCCGCAAGAGTCACAATGCTGAGTGAAGAGCTGGTTGTGCTTGTGCATGGCTCTCCATTCAGAGCCGAACACACCACTCGACTATACTCGGAACTCCCATAGAACAGATTGGAGAGAACTGTGCTTTCAAGTTTGCGCTGTGGGTTTTGTCCATCTTTTCCTTTCATTGTACAACACCATTAATTTACTCATGAATAGTGTTGAGCGATTACGTTGGCCATCGACATCGGTCGATGGTCGATAGTCGACCATCATCGACAAGATATTTGATGGTCGATGATAGATTATGACCGATGACCATTAAAGTCTATGGGAGAGCAACAACACCTTCATTCTTACACCCAAACAGGGCTGGAAAAGCTGGAATTAACATCCACAACAGTCAAATGGATACGTGCTACATCTTAGGCAACACATTTAGGTTATAAAAGCCACAGAAAAAAAATCACAGTCCACTGGACATTGACTATACCTGTCCTGTACCATAGTATGACCGTTAAACCTGTCTGACGCACAGATTAAAAAGTGCCGGAACAAGGAGTCTTTCAACCACCATTTTAGTTTCACTGGACATTGACTATACCTGTCCTGGGCCCCAGCATGAGCCCCAAACCTGCATGACCCCAGATTAAAAAGTGCCAGAAATAGGAGTCTTTCAACCACCATTTTAGTTTCACTGGACATTGACTATACCTGTCCTGGGCCACAGCATGAGCCCCAAACCTTCATGACCCCCACATTTAAAAAGTGCCGCAAAAAGGAGTCTTTCAACCACCATTTCAGTTTCACTGGACATTGACTAACCTGTCCTGGGCCACAGCATGAGCCCCAAACCTGCATGACCCCAGATTAAAAAGGCCGGAAAAAGGAGTCTTTGAACCACCAATTTTAGTTTCACAGGACATAGACTATTTAACCCTGTCCTGGGCCACAGCATGAGCCCCAAACCTGCATGACCCCAGATTAAAAAGTGCCGAAAAAGGAGTCTTTCAACCATCGCGTGTTTTTAGTTTCACTGGAGAACATTGACTATACCTGTCCTGGGCCCACAGCAGATCCCCAAACCTGCATGACCCCAGATTAAAAAGGTGCCGGAAAAAGGATCTTTCAACCACCATTTTAGTTTCACTGGACTATAGACTATCCTATAATCCTGGGCCACAGCATGAGCCCCAAACCTTCATGACCCAGATTAAAAAGTGCCGGAAAAAGGGAGTCTTTTCAACCACTTATTTAGTTTCACTGGACATTGACTATACCTTGTCCTGGGGGGCCACAGCATGACCTCAAACCTCATGACCCCAGATTAAAAAGGTGCCGAAAAAGGATTCTTTTCAATCACCAGTTTTAGTTTTCACTGGAACAATACTGTCCCCTGGTCCTGAGTAGCGCTCGCGCCCAATCCGTAAGAGTGCGGAACCAATTGAGCTTCACTTGGAATTCTGGTGTTTACGCTCCTGGTCCACCCAGGTGCCCTTTTTCTTGCATTCTTTTTCTCATTTTTACTCAACGTGCTGGAGGAAATGTCTCTGTACTTTGTTCTCTGTCCATGCTCCATACATCCATGTCCTCTGAATAACCTACATCTGGTCAAGTTTTCCAGTACCTCCCTTGTACAATTCAGGAGGAATTTTTTATTCAGCTATTTTGTACATCAAGTTTTTTTTAGTACTTTTAATTCCTAGAAAACACATTTTTCAAATAGGATGAATCCCACCAGTCTTTGTTTCTCTTTTTTTAATTGTATTAAATTGGGGTATCTCAATACAGGGATTGATAGCTATGTTAAAGATCTTGCAAAAACAAGTCATTTTGCTAAAGTGCCATTAAACAGTGTCCTACCTATTCCTGTTCTGACAGCACCATCACTCTTGAGCCACTCTGACAATTGGGAAAACAAATTTCTGGTTAGAAAAAAACATTTTTTTTTATAATAGGACCTGTAGTATAGCTGCATGTCACAGCAAAATGCCCCCAAAAATTCAAAACAGACCCTGAGCCCTTTTGACAATTTGAAGAAAAAATGTCTTTTTAAAAAACAACTTTTTTTTTTAAAATTGGCCCTTTTATATTGCTGCATTTCAAAGCAGCATACCCAAAAAATTATAAATATGACTTCTCACCCCTATTAAAATTGGGGGGAGAAATGCCATTTAAAAGCCAAATTTCTTTTTTAAAAGGACCAGATTACTGCTTTTCTCACAGAACATGCCCCCAAAAAATTATAAATATGACTTCTCAGCCTTTTAAAAAAATTTGAGGGAAATCCCCACTTAAACCCAAATTTATTTCCAAAGGCCCAGGATAAATTGCTGTATCTCACAGCAACTGACCCCAAAAAATTATAAATATGACTTCCAGCATATTAAAAATTGTGGGGGAGAAAGCCACTTAAAGCCACATTTTTTTCCCAAAGGGGACCAAAAATTATAGCGTATCTCAAGCAAAGACCTCAAAACCTGACAATGCGAAAACTTCAAAAGATAAAGTGAGTAAATGGAATAGGGTGTTGTATAAAAGCTTGCGTCTTTTACGTCCCCTCCAGCAAAAACCAGAAAAATGAATTGGGGGAAAAAGAGAATAAAAATTGCAGAAAAGAAATATCTTTTAAAAAAAAGTTTTAAGGGACCATTTTTTTAAAGAGGAATGTAAAGTAGACCGGCAAAAATCGTTGCCCCTCGGCAATTGGGGGCCACAAAATCTTAAAGGGATCCATGCCTGATTCATTTTGATAAAGTCAACGATCCAATTATCTGGGGAAAAACCCGGGATGCGTTGTCTGTAATGACTCCTCCAGCTGTGGAAGGTTGCTCAGATATGACGCTGGCTGCGGGCGGGACAACCCCTCTAGGGCGTGAGGCCAGCTCGGGCCATTCGTCCTTTGGATACCCAGAAGTCTTTTGGGGCCCGGGAAACACACCCAAAAAACTGGGTGTTGAGGCAGATAGTCGTGCACCATGATCTTAACTGGTCTCTGTGTGTTGGATTGTGCCCCTGCATTGCATGCGTTGGTGGGGTGGTAAATAAAGATTCCAGAGGTCACCCATTAGGCTTCTGCCCCCTTGCCTCTGCTCCCGCTACGGTTTTTTGGCATCTACTGCTGTCACGTCGCTGGTTTTCCCCGTGCTTTGGAGAATGTGAAGCAGACGCAACGATGTCCCCAGTTGATCAATCAGAAGGTCTCCATTTCCGAATTTTTCTCTCTATTTTGGGGGGGTGGGAAGGAAGTGCTGAGTTTTGTTTTGTACCGGGATCCAGGAAGGGGGCCCCACCCAGTAATGTTGTTCATTTTGATGGCCTTAATGCGGGATCATGTTGGAGGAAATGGAGCATCCAAGCATCATGTGAGAGATGGAGCCCTTATTTCCCCAAAACCTCGGGGCGAGGGGCAAGCAAACTGACTTCCTCACTTCCCCCCCCGCCTCAAATTGCGCCCAAACCCCTTTTCCAAGGCAGGGACGTCGGTAACGCGGGGGTCTGGCATACCTCCCCTCCTCCCTCCTCCGCTTTCCCCCGCACGCTTTTAAAACAGCCCTTTCTTGCCTGAGTGATGCACCCTGAGAGCTATGCGCCACCCTTTCACTAGCCCTGGACCCCCAAAACCCCTGCTAATGAAGATCGATAAAATTGTGAAATGTCGGGGTTGTGGGTTTGCGGGGGAAAAAAGGCTCCTAGCCGCATCTTGTCCTCTCCTCCTCCGTGCTGGCCCCGAGACCTGTTTTTTGGTGTCCCAAAGATCGTTTAGAAAAAAAGATCACCACAATGCCTGTAATGCTTCAACAGGGCATTGTCCCCACTGACCATTTTGGTGCTTCTTCAAAATGGCAAGGATGGTGCAGAGCTCTTTCACTGCCCCCCTTCGGGGGCTCAACACCCGAGGTCCGCCCCCGGCTGTCAGGCCATGTGTCACTTTCGTACTGTGTAATGGGATTGCCTGTGCCACCCAAAGCTGGGGCATGTGGGGGGGGAATTCCAGGTGTTTTCCCGTCAACAATGAACGGTTGCGGGGAGGCCGGCTGCGCTGCAATCAGCCAGGCGGGACAAACGGGGGCGGGAAATTAACTTCGAGCCTTCCCCAGCAGGCTGCAGCCCGGGTAGCTTCTTAGAAATTTCTGGGCGACAAGGTTCATGACATGTGCCAGGCAAGGGATGTGCTCCAGCCTACCGATCTTAATGGGCGGCCAGCAGATTGCGCCCGTTAATCGCACACCACCTTGCCTGGCACAAGGTTCTTGGCACCAGCCAGCGCTCGGTTCGTTGCGGAGAGCTGTCCACAGCTCCTGACCTGTGTGTGGAAGGTCTCCAAGACAAATTAATTTTAACACGGCCTGGTTTCTCTGGGCACGTGATGCCACCAGAGGACCTAGGGGGAAAGAACCCTGCACCATCCCTGCGGTTTTTGAAGAGCGTGCGCCGAGCCTGAGACCACGTCAGCCCCAGAGACATCCATCCCAACTCACCCAGTGAGCTGTCACAGAGATTAGCGACCTTGGCCGTGCTTACTAGCCATGTGTCGGTGGTCAGATGGACTTTTCCGGCCACAGATGCAGACAACGCGCTTGAAATTTTAGATGACACGTGGCTGGCCAGGGCAGGGACGGCTTTTCTGGCAAAGAAATGCCTGCTCGGCATCTGGTATTGGGGGCAGGCAAGGGCCATGATGTGGCGGAACCCATCTGTGTCCACCAGACGAAAAGGCAACATTTCCAAGGCCAAAAGCCTGGCAATGCCGACATTCAGGCTTTTGGCTTTGGGATGGTTTGGGTTAAAGTGTTTCTTCTGCTCCCAAACCTGGAAGACAGAAGGCTGGCTGCTAGACTGGCCGCTGTACGGCGTGCAGGTCGTCAAACTGGCAGAAGGAGAAGGGGTAGGATGGGTCTCTGGTGGTGCTGGTGGTACTCGGGCGACGGTGGAGGCTGAAGCGGAGGCTGATCCCTGATCATGACTCTGAGAGACATGGGCAGCTGAGGAACGCTTGTTGGTGGCGGAGGAGGAGGGGAGCGGAGAACAGAGGTGTGACAGTGGTTGGAGGCCCGGCGTCGGTCTGGCCTTTTTTGGCCAAGTGTTGCCTCCATTTCAACTCATGCATTCGCTGCATGTGACTAGACATGTTGGTGGTGGTTAACCACCTAAGGTTCTTGCCTCTACTTATGGGTTTACGGCAAAGGCGGCATATGACATCGCTGGGTGAATCAGAGGCTTGCTCAAAGAAGGCCCAGGCTTGAGAGGTCCTGGACCTTTTTGATGGCGATAAGCGAGGAGCGGGGTTTGCGCTGATCGTGGCTGGCGGAATCATATCAGCGGACTTCTGCGACCGCCCTCTCCCTTTTTGAGGCGGAACCCGTACTGACACTACCCCATCGTCTTCCTCCTCGTCCAGTGAGGATGCGCTCGCAAGCAAATCCGCTGAAAAGACCACGTTGGATCCGCACATGTCGTCATCATCAACACAGGTGACTTGGTCATCCTGACATTCTGCATCCAGGAGCTGCAGGCTACAAGCAAGAGGGACTGCAAGGCGTTGCCGACCGCCCGGGATTTTTGCCGATTGACCGGCTTCCTTCTCCTCCTCTGATGGCATCAGTAACTGAGCGTCAGAGCAGAGAAAATCATCCTCTTTGGCCTCTTGATCTTTTAACATGCCTTCTGACCGCAACCGCATTTTGTCATCAAAGAGGTCTTCAGAAAATGGATTATCCACAGTGGTGGGTACACAAGTTGACATTTGTCTGCTTATGTTGGACGAGATGCTGTGATGCTGATGACGACATTTGTGGCCGTGACTGGGAGGACGAGGAGGTAAGACTGCTGGATGCAGGTTGCATTAACCACTGAAGGACAGATTGGCGACGCTGTTCGTACTGAGATTCACAGGGCCCTGCCCGCAATGACAGGCCTGACGGTCATTGCAACTGATTGATCGCCGGCATGAGTTTGCCAGCACTGGATGGAGCACCTTTCTCGTACCCCCTACCTTCATGTCCTACCCCCTCTTTTGCTCGCTTACACTGATTTCGCTCCATGTTCAGAAATATAAAAATGTGAGAGGTTTGGAAGAATTTTTGGAAAGTCTATACTTATTAAAAGACGGCATATCCACAGCCATTCTCAATATCCCTTCAATCAAAACAAAATTGCTGGTTTCAAATTTACTGCAAAGTAGATCTATCATACAAAGGCTGGCCTGCGCCAAAGTGAAAAAAAACACGTATCTGTAATGTATTCGGATATAAAAAGGTATTTTTGGCACCTATCAATTCACCGTGGTGACTATAAATTGCTGTCTTCAATTTTTCTGCAAGTAGATCTATACAAACAATGTGGCCTGCCCAAATGAAAAAACACGTATTCTGAAAAGTATTCTGATAATATAAAGGTTTTTTTGGGCACCTATCAATTCACTGTTGGTGACTACAAAAATTGCTGTATATCACATTTAAGTGCAAGGTGCCTCATGAACAAGGCTGTAGTGCGCAAAAGTGAAATACACGTATCTGTAATGTATTCGGATAATAAAAGGTTTTCTTGGCACCTTTGAATTCACCTGTGGTGGACTACAAAATTGCTGTATTCACCATCTAGTGCAAGGTGCCTCAATGAACAAAGCTGTAGTGCGCAAAAGTGAAAAAAACACGTAGCTGTAATGTATTCGATAATAAAAGTTATTTTCGGCACCTATCAACTGTGCTGACTACAAAAAAATTGCTGGATTCTAATTTAACTGCAAGGTGGCTATATCACAAAGCTGGAATGGGCAAAATTGAAAAGAAACACCTATCTGAAAGGTATACTGTTAATAAAAGTCCCTCCGTGACTTTCAGCAGTAGATGCCTCCTTTAAAATTCTCTACCTAACTACATAAAATCTTCCAATCTTGAATCTACTAAGTTGTAAGGATCACAGTAACAGTAGAGCTTTCTCTGTGAAGAAATAGAATCATTTCGCTGAGTGTTTTGACAAAGGCAGAGCGCACGTCCTCCCTGCTACGAGACCTGGAGACACTGATCATGAACAGGAAGGGCTCACTGTTCTATGTAAAACGGAGGTCATGTATTTTTCCAGCCATCGCAACATACACATCCCAGTCATGGACGTGCAACACACATTTCACCCGGCTCTATTCTGTATGTGATTTGCTGGCCGCCAAAATGACAGGAAGCGCCGAAAATGGACGCAATTTTAAATAGATGATGCACAGATTTTAACCTAAATGTATCGCTTGATCTAAATATTCGATCAACATTAAAAACTGTGCTGATTTAACTTTGTCGATAATTAATCGCTCAACACTAACATGATACATGATTAGGCAACATGCATCTAAAGAAAGAGAAGTCACTGGAGAATAAAAAGGCATCACAGTCCTTGAGATTCCATACCACTGTGACACCTCCTGTCTCCTTCCTCCGAACTTCCAAGGCAAGCATTTCCTTGCTTGCCATGTCCCGCAGTAGCATGAGCAAGGAACAGCCCCGGTGCCACACACCATTGCCCGATTACCACAACCAGAAACACAGCCTACTCCTTCTCCTTCCACCAGTTTGACATGCACACCGTACAGCGGCCAGTTTAGCAGCCAGCTTTCTGTGTACCAGGTGTGGGAGCAGAAGAAATTATTTCACCCCAACTAAAAGTCTGAATGTCAGCATTGCCAGGCTCTTGGCCTTGGAAATGTTGCCTTTCCGACTGGCGAACACAGATGTCGACACAGAGCCTTACTCTGCCGTCAGATCAAGAAGGCCCGTCAGTTTCCCAACTTTATAGGTCTTCATTAGGCGGTGGTTCGGGGTCCAGGGCTGGTACAGGGCGGTGCTTCAGCTCTAAGGGAGCATCATCTGAGGCTATTGAGGGTTGTGTTGATGCTGAGGATGAGGAAGCGGAGGATGAGGATGAGGCATGGCTGGACACAGACGGTACCAATGTCCTTGCGTTGGAAAGAGGTTGGCACAGATTTGAGGCAGAGGAGGAAGATGAGGAAGATCTGTTTAGTGCCCCTCTACCCTGAGGCTTGGAAAATCCTGGCTGCATCTCTCAAATGAGTGCTTGGATGCTCCATTTCCTTCAACATGATCCACGCATCAAGGCCATCAAAATGAACAGCAGTTACTGGGTGGCCACCCTCCTTGATCCACATTACAAAGCAAAACTCTGCACTTTCCTTTCACCCATACAAATTGACAGTAGAATGCAGGAATTTGAGACCATGCATATTGATCAACTCGAGACATCTGTAGCATCTGCTTCACATTCTAATTTCACGGTGGATCAACGTCAGCAACGTGACAGCAGTAGAGTGGCAAGTAGCCGTAGCAGCAGCAGCAGGCATTATGGCAGAAGCCTAATGGATGACCTCTGGCAATCCTTATTTACCACCTCACCAACGCCTGTAATGCAGGGCACAAATCAGACACACAGAGACAGTCTTAAGATCATGGTCCACGACTATCTGCGGCTCAACACTGATGTTTTTGGACATGTTCTGGACCCAATCGACTTCTTGGTGTCCAAAACGAATGAATGGTCTGAGCTTGCTCGGCATGCCATAGAAGTGTTATCCTGCCCAGCAGCCAGCGTCATCTCGAAGCGGACATTCAGCACAGCTGCAGGAGTGATAACAGACGAACATATCCGGCTTTCCCCTGAGAATGTGGATCACTTGACTTTTATCAAGATAAATTCAGGCATGGATCTTGATGATTTTGTTGCCCCAGTTGCCAAGGTCACCAGTTAGTAGCCGGTCTACTTCACTTTCCTCTTGAAAAAGAAATGGTCCTCTTGAAAATGTTTTCAAAATGCTCATTCCTTACTGCTAATTGTATTCAGAGTGTCCAAAAAGTCATGTTGCTGGTTTGACGGTAGGAGACTGTAAAAGACAACAATAGTAAGTTTTGTTGAAAAAACCTTTTCCCAAATTTAAATCATTTCTTCATAAAAATTTTTAAGCAGTTGTAAAAGTTTTGGGGTTTCTGGTGCTATAAAAAACAACTATAATCCAGGTCCTATTGTAAAAAATGTTGTTTCTAACAGGCACTTCTTCTTCACAATTTTTTTTTAGAGCGTCCGAAAGGTGATTTTTCCAGCTTTTGAGGTCATGGTGCTTTAAAAAACAGCTATAATCCAGGCCCTATTACAAAAAATGTTTTTTAAAAACTTCTTTTAATCTTGCTAATTTTATTGAGTGTAGAAAAGGTCATTTTGCTGATTTTGGGGTCATGCAGCTGGAAAAGACAGCGGTATTCAAGGTTCTATTCAAATAAATCTTGTTTCAAATATTTATTTCTTCCTGCTAATTTTATTATCTGTGTCCATAAGGGCATTTCTGCTGATTTTGGGGACAGGCTAGTGTAAAAGGGGTTACAGAGTTGCAAATAGTGCAGTTCTCCGGTCAGTGGCCCTCTGCCTTTGCCAACATACAGGCGCATATACAAGAAGGGCGACATTGTGCACATTAAGGGTATGGGCACCATAGAAAAAGGCATACCACCTAAATGCTATCATGGCAAGACTGGCAAGATCTACAATGTTAAACAGCATGCTGTTGGTATAATTGTGAACAAGCACATCAATGGTAAAACCCTTTCCACACGAATCAACGTTCGTGTGGAGCACATTCGCCACCCCAAAAGCAGAGAGAGTTTCCACCAGCGCGTCCAGGAAAACGAGAGGAAGAAAAAGGAAACCAAGGAAAAGGGTCTTCTGAGGAAGGCTCAAGGTCTTACCTCAAACTTCTGGCATTCGCATACTGCTTCAGCCAAACTGGCAGCGTTGCTGCGTCATCTGGACCTCCCGTCAATCGTCTTCATTTCTTTGTGCAAATTTTATTGGGAGTGCGCATAAGGGCATTTTGTCTGGTATTAGGGTCATTCTGCTTTAACAGACAGCGATAGTCAATGTCCTATTCAGAAAACTCTTGTTTGAAATAATCATTTCTTCCAGTGATTTTTATTCTGATGGTCAGTAAGGGCATTTTTGCTGGTTTAGTGGTCAGCTCACTGTAAAAGACACCAATAGTAAAGATTATATTGGAAAATAAACTTATTTCACATACTGATTTAAAATTTCACATGCCGCAAGGCAATCAAATTGAACAGCGGTTTCTGGGTATCCACCCTCCTTGATCCACGTTCCAAATCAAAAGTCAGCAATTTCCTTCAACCCACTTGATTTGAAAGTAGAATGCAGGAATTTGAGACAGGGCTCAATGACCAACTGGAGACATTTATTGCATCTTCTTCACGTTGTAATGTCACTGTGGAACAACGTCAGCAACATGACAGCAGTAGAATGGCAAGTAGCCGTAGCAGCAGCAGCATTACAAAAAAATCTTGTTTCAAATAATCAATTTCTTAGTTTGAATTTTTATTCTGAGGGTCCATAAGAGCATCTGTGCACCTTTTGGGATCAGGCTGGCGGAAAATACAGGGATAGTCAATGTCCTGTTCACTAAAATAGTGGTTCAAATACTTATTTCTTCCAGCACTTTTTATTCTGAGGGTCCATAAGGGCATCTGTGCGGTTTTTGGGGTCAGGCTGTGTGGAAATGACAGGGATAGTCAATGTCTTGTTCACTAAAATAGTGGTTCAAATACTTATTTGTTCCAGCACTTTTTATTCTGAGGGTCCATAAGGGCATCTGTGCGGTTTTTGGGGTCAGGCTGCGGGAAAGGACAGGGATAGTCAATGTCCTGTTCACCAAAATAGTGGTTCACTTTTTATTCTGAGGGTCCATAAAGGCATCTGTACGGGATTTGGAGTCAGGCTGCGGGAAAGGGATAGTCAATGTCCTGTTCGCTAAAATAGTGGTTTGAATACTTATTTCTTCCGGCACTTTTTATTCTGAGGGTCCATACGGGCATCTGTGCAGGTTTCGGGGTCAGGCTGCAGGAAAGGACAGGGATAGTTAATGTCCTGTTCACTAAAATAGTGGTTCAAATACTTATTTCTTCTGGCAATTTTTATTCAGATGGTCCATAAGGGCATCTGTGCAGCTTTTGGGGTCATGCCGCTGTAAAAGAAACCAATAGTATAGGTCTTATTGAAAAAGCTTATTTCACACACTTCAAGTCCATTAAAATGAACAGCGGTTACTGGTTGGCCACCCTCCTTGATCCACGTTCCAAATCAAAAGTCAACAACTTCCTTCCACCCACACAAATTGACAGTAGAATGCAGTAATTTGAGACAGGGCTCGTTAACCAACTGGATACATCTGTTACGTCTTCTTCACGTTCTAATGTCACGGTGGAACAACGTCAGCAACGTGCCAGCAGTAGAATGGCCAGTAGCTGTAGCAGCAGCATTGGAAAAATTGTTTTTTAAAATAGTCAATTTCTTATTGTGAATTTTTATTCTGAGAGTTCTAATGGCATTTTTTGCTGGTTTTGGGGTCAGGCTACTTTAAAATGGATGCCAGGGCAGTATTCTAGTCAGGGGCCCTAATCCAAAAGGGGTCCGATGATATGTTAAAAATAGGAAGTAGTAATAGGTGGGCGCCCCATTTGATTTAGCTGCATCTGGCCATAAAATGGTTAATAGATGACTGATGACAGCCCTTGATTCTGATACAAAGCTTGTTTCTGATACAAATTGTCAGTGGAACATATGCAAAAATTGACCCGTCAGGATCTTTTTTGGTGGAAGAAGGTTGGGCTGATGAGGCATATAAAAGGGCATTGACCGAAGATTCCTTCTGGAACATACATCTTTATGCAGCCCCTTTCATCCTTCAATATCAAAATATCCAGAAAATCTATGTTAGTTTGGCTGTTTTTCACCGTTAATTTAATATTCTTGTTATTGATGTACAGATCTAGGAAAGTTGGTTCAATTCTCTTTCTGTGCTCTGCCATATAAAGAGGATGCCATCAATGAAATGTGTCCAAAAAAGGACTCTGTCTATATTGTTTACTGGATTAGTTAAGTAGATAGCTCTCTCCCACAGCCCCAGGAACAAATTAGAATATGAGGGCCACAAGTCGCCCCTATTGTGGTTCCCTGGAGCTGTAGGTAAAAGTACTCCTTAAAAACAAAAAAATTGTGAGTTAGTGCAAATACCAGTAATGATACCAAAAATTGCAATAAATCCCCTGTTAATCCACTTATAAGCAGAAAGAACTTACATGCTTGAATGCCATCTTGATGTGTTATTGATGTAAAACGTGTCTCTACACCAAGGGTCACTATCCATATGTCACTCTCCAGATGTACAGTATATTCTCAAGTTTTTTATAACATCATCGGTACCTGTGGCATAAGAAGGTAAGGTTTCAAATATAGGTCCAAACACTGACAGACAGGTTCTATCAAACTTTCATTGCCGGAGACTCTGGGTCTTCCTGGTTTTTTATTTTATTTTTTATGGATTTTTTTAACTAAACAAAAGCAAGCTACTTTTGGATGTTCAATCAGTAGTCCATCTCTAGCATTTTTTTGTAATTAATCCATTCCTAAATGCTATCTCAACATGATTGGTAAGGGATGTCTGAAAAGAAATCATATGATTAGTAGTTTTATAAAGTGTATCGGGTCACATAACTGTCTAAATTCTTCCCTCTCATATAAATGTTTAGGCCACAGGACCACATTCCCCCCCTTGTCTGCTGGTTTAATAATAGCATCAAGCAAGTTCATCAATTCCTATAATGCTCTTCTTTGGTCTGTAGTTAAAGTGTCTATGGAGATGGAAGTTGGTATTTTTTCCGAATCCTTCATGATCAGTTTCACCAACAGGTCAATGTTATGAGTTCAATTCTGTGCAATTATTTATAATAGAATAGTATGAAGGGATTTATTTTTTAGGATTTTCGTAGGTTTTCTGAAAAAAACATTTGCCAAAAAAACCATAACGCTCTACGAATCAAACTTTACATTATTTTAAATTGGAAAAGTAATCATTTTGCATTTTTTACATGGAAAATCATTTAAATTTCCATGGTAAAATGGCATTTCAGGCTTACTTACCATATATACTCGAGTATAAATCGAGTTTTTCAGCACAAGAAATGTGCTGAAAAATCCAACCTCGGCTTACACTCGAGTCACTGTTGGCGCTCGGGTGCTGCGACAGCCCGGGCGCAGACAGGCACACTTCAGCTATATAAGACTCCTCAGAGAGTGCATATAGCTGAATGCCGAGTCAGCTGACAGCGTCCGAGCGCTACCGCCGTGGTCCGGGTGCCGTTGGCGATCTCTTCATCTGTGTGCGACTCCTCTCGGAGTGCATACAGATGAAGATACCACTGCGGAGCAAAGAGCGAGCGGTCTCTGCTTCGCAGTGGACTCCGGGCGGCCGCTGAATTGCGGCTGTCCAGTGTTTCCGGCACAGGTGGTGTGCGTGTCATAACGTTGCCTGCGCGGCCTGATCACATCATGCTCTCTGTGCCGGCAAGAAGACTGAGCACCCGGGAGTCGCAGTAGTGGGGTAGAGAGGTAAGTACTTGAATTTTTTTTTTTTTTTTTGCCCAACACTGCCTATGGGGGACAATTACTTGTCTATACCTGGCTATAACTACCTATACCTGCATATTGGGGGACAATTAACTGCCTATACCTGCCTATAACTACCTGTTCTTGCATATTGGGGGACAATTACCTGCCTATAACTACCTATACCTGCATATTGGGGGGACAATTACCTGCTTTAACTACCTATACCTACACATTGGGGGACAATTACCTGCTTATAACTACCTATACCTGCATATTGGGGGACAATTACCTGCCAATAACTACAAATACCTGCCAAAGGGGGGACAATTACCTGCCTGTAACTACCTATACCTGCATATTGCGGGAAAATTACCTGCCTATAACTACCTATACCTGCAAATTGGGGGACAATTACCTGCCTATAACTACCTATACCTGCATATCGGGGGATAATTACCTGCCTATAACTACCTATACCTGCATATTGAGGGACAATTACTTGCCTATAACTACCTATACCTGCCTATGGGGACAATTACCTGCCTATACCTGCCTATGGGGGACATATACCTGCCTATGGGACATACACCTGCCTATGGGGGACAAATACCTGCCTATGGGTGACATTAAACTGCCTATATCTACCCATGAAATTTTATCGGTATCCATTTTTATTTTTGAAATTTACTGGTAGCAGCTGCATTTTCCACCCTAGGCTTATACTCGAGACAATAAGTTTTCCCTTTTTTTGGGGCAAAAGTAGGTGTCTTGGCTTATATTCGGGTCGGCTTGTACAAGGTAGATGAAGGTCGTAAAAGAGAAGCCTTCATTTAATCCATGTGGCTTAATGCATTTAACTGGTATATCTATTTTGCTTCTTCTCAGAGCATGATACTATGCAAATTTCCTTGTCTAGGTCCCATTTTCTTTGCACATATCACCCAGAATTTCAAACACTTTACATCACCACCATCTACCTCATGTATATGTAATTTTGTATGTATGTTACAGAGGTGTTTTGAAATTCTCCTTAAAACTCCTGTATAGTTTTCTCCACATAAATTTTTGAACAGGTGTAGATGGCACCATAAACAATGCCCTTTGTCTTGCAGTTAATAAACTTTCTAATGTCATATCTTACCATCAGTTGGATTGATTAATGTTTTTGTCTTCAAAACATATAGTATGGACAAAAGGAACATGTTCCATAAGGTTAAAATCACCTATGGTGGGATTACATCTAAGTTTCATGTTTGATTTCCTGAAAGTGACTGTGTACTAACATATTGGACAAGTATCTGCCCCTTCAATATGTTACTGCAGGATATTTTAAATATCCCTTTAGATATGTCAAGATCTGATCTGAGTATTTGCCAATTTCTATGTAAAATGGTAGCAATACAATCGACATGGTCATCATATGAGCCAATACACCTGCTAACTTTATGCTAAGCAATATTCGCACCTTTTTAAAAAATTTTGCTATCTATATATGGAACAACGTATGGTTCTCCATGTTCAAAAAACAACCTTTGCCTCCTCTATAGGGAACAGCATATGGTTATTCTTGTAAACAACTTTCTCTATCTACAACGTTTGGTCAATTCTGTATTAAATAAAATTTGTAAAAAGTAATTGCTCTTGGGATGCTCTGACTCTAAATAACCTACTAGTAAAATAGACAAGTGCAGAGTTTTTAAAATTTCTAGGACACCATACATTGTAGTTTCTATTTTGTGTTAAATAAAGGTTAAGTTTTATTATTTGTTCTGATTTGGTTAAGATGGGTTTAAGATTGCCTATGGCAAAGTGTGGAGCTAGCTGTGATATACAGCTGGTCCCATGCTTCGATCATGCGGGCCTCACTTGAGAGTCACTCCCCGCTAGGACTTACAGGTACGTCCAGTTTTAGGAAGGGGTTAAACAGTCCTCCTCATCTTGCTGTTCACATTTTGACATAATGACACCAAGAAAACACTTTGCAATTGATCACCATTGCGAGGCTTGAAGGATGCTCTCTGACGGAAGTGACCACTAAGCTTAGATTGTCACAGAGTGTCTTCAGCATGTTGCAACACATACAGAGAGACTGAAAGAATTACAGAAAGGCAAAGAAGTGAACATCCTTTGACTATATCACATACCGATGACCGCTTCAACAAAGCCCTGGGAAATCAGATGATAAATGTCACACAACTCCTGGCATTATTAAGGGAGGTGAGAGGCAACCAAGTGGCACGTCAGACCATACATAACTATTTACATAAGCATGGTCTGCCTGCTAAATGACAAGCAATGGTACATGACCACTCCAACAGGAACAGGCATCATCTTCTTTCATAGGCCAGAGATCACCTATGCTGGAGGAGGGACCAGTGGTCTTCAGTGCTGTTCAGTCAGGTACACTTGTCAGTCGTCTAGCACGCAGATCACACTGATGTTGCGTGGCATGCATTATCCGGTTCTGCAGGACAGCATTAACAATGAGGCAGTCATCAGTGTGTTATGTAGCCAAAGGATGTCCACTTTTTTGTCTGTGACTTCTTTAGTCTTTCTGTACCTCTGTTGCAACCTGCTGATGACACTGTGGCAATCTAAGCTCAGTGACTATTGAAGACAACTGTTTAGATCCCAATTCAAATTGATCCCGTAAATGTATTGTGCCATTCAGGAATCAAAACCTTTTGTGAATTTGGCCATTAAGCTCCTAGTTAGAGATCAGCAAGTTATGCAAAAAGTAGTGAAACATTAAACATGTGCATTCTAAAGTTGAGAGATGTCTCATTTAGTTCATTAAAAACAATTTCAACTACAAGCCAAATATGCCTAACTTTTTGTGAGTAGTGTAAATAAAGTTATGGCTCGTAGAACATGGTGTTGTAGAAACAAAAACACGTTTTGAAAAAGTGAACTTATTGTGTGCTGGCAGTAAAATATAAAAATAAATATACCTGTATCGCTTCAGTTGTAAGTTCTCGTGAGCAGGGTCCTCACACCTAGTGTCTCATCTGTAAGTTCTATTAATGTGTAATGTCTGTACCTATACCTTCTAAATTGTAAAGTGCTGCGGAATATGTTGGCGCTATATAAATAGATTATTATTTGTATTATAGCGTTAAGGGGTTTTTAATAAATTCTTCCTGATGTCCTATAGGAAAGCCTATAGAGAAAGCTAATTTTATTTAAATGACACAAACCTAAAAAAAAAAAAAATAATAATAATAATAATTTTGACTTCAAGTACTACAAGCCTCTATAATGCCAATGAAAAGTGATAACTGGAATCAATTTAAACCAGGTTTCACTGAGCAGCCCTCCTCAAACATTAATCTTAGATGGAGAATCTCCATAATAAAGTATCTGATGGAACATGACAATACATTTTCCCCACCCGGAACGTAACAGAAAAAGAAGTGTGATTTAAACTGCTGGCATAAAAAGGTACAGTAGAGCACAACACCTTTTCTAGCTTTAGGTGGGTCTGCACAATTCAGAGGCTGTACACAGTTGGGTATACTCAACCCTTATTTGACACCTTTTTAACCTATTATATATAAGAAAATAATCCACAATTCTGTTAACCTAAGTAGATATACAAATATTGGTTATTTTAAATGCTTAATTTATGCAAATGAATTTAACAGGTGCAGCTCACTGATGAACAATCGCTCATACACCTATCTGTGGGTGGAGGAGTCTGGCAACTGCTTAGTGTAGCTATACCCCTCCTGTCCCCCTGGGGATCAGTGTGTGAGCAATTGTTTATCAGTGAGTAGAAGGCTTTATTGTCTCTTACTGGGAACCGTTTTTTTTGTCCAGCCACTAAGCCGTAAGGCTATGTCTATACAGCACTGGATTTTGGTAGGTTTTTCAGCGGACCCCGTCACACTCTCCTCAGTGTGCCGTGCCTGCTGTACTGTATGTAGTGAGAAACTCAGATTACCCTGTAAAAGCAGCTATGCCCTCAGCTCCCCCTGCACTGTTGGTTTCTCCCACTGAAATATTCCTTCAAGAAAAGGATCTCCCAAGTTGCAAAGTGAAACTAAAACCTTTGTCTCTGTAATGCTAAAGTAAATCCTCTGGCTTGCTAATGACATGTAATTGAGAAAAGTCTTATAATTTAATCTACTATCAATTTTTGTGTGTTTGTGTGAAGGTGATAGGTACTGTTTAAGCTAGTAATGAATTTTGGTTCATATATTCAATGTTTATTTGTGAAAAATATCAAAATGTTGTAAAAATGTCTGTGTATAAGACAGATACTTATAGGAGTTGTCTCATTACAAGCTTTCAGCCCACTTCAATGCTTCTGGCAGCAAAGCATTTTTGAATTGAGGGGTGTGCTTCTTGTCTGCCTCTTCCCCTCCCTCTATCACCCTCCCCTCAACACACAGAAAGCTCTCAATTGTAACTTCTATACAGCAGGGGGGAGGAGGGGTTTGCTGCCAGAGTTAACCCTGTGTGTGCCTGCCTAAGTCTGCTGCAGGCTCTTGCTGCTAGATCAGCTGTATTGTCAGCTCCACGGAGACAGCAGGGAGAGGGCTGATCTATGAGTGTGGAGCCAGAAGTCTGTGAAGCTGTGATTGCTAATAGCAGAGCAGGGGGGATGTAAGTGTTCCTATATCCCCTGCTTAGCATACAAATCTCCATCTCAAGCAACAACAAACCCTGTCAGAACAGACACAGGGCAGCTGTGAAGTGAGTTACTATACTCAGGATGTGTCACTAATACAGCAGAGCAGGGAGAGATATGAACCGTTCACATGCCTCCCTGATCTGTTCTATTAGTATAGTCAGAGCTCCACAGATACATCATGATTATAGTAACACACTTCATTGCTGTCACATTTTCTGACTACAGATCAGCCTCACCTCTGCTCTCCTCAATCTGTGTAGAGAGCAGGAGGAAGCAGGCACACACAGGGTTAATCCAGGCAGCACAGACACAGAAGCCAGAGCCCTCCCCCTCCCTCCACTACAGAAGCATTCTGTGCAGGAGGGGCTCTGTGCTCTGACCTGTATTCTGAAGGTGATGAGTCATCAGACCTGACAGCCAGTGAGATAAAGATCAACAGGTAGGCTGCTATAGAGATTTGAGAAGCTGATGTACTACTACTAACAGGGATAACTCAAAATCAGTAGGACATTTGTAATGAACATATATTGCAAAGCTGCTTGTTTTTTAAAGATCTTTTAATTAAAACCCAATCATTGTAGCGAGACAACCCCTTTAAAGCCCAGTCAGAACTGGACTGGTCCTATGAGGAGCCTGTATGTTAGATATCCAATAAATGACTCCATCTAAGAAACTGTACCCATTAGGGCATGTCCCCATGGCAAGTTTTTCACCGGTTTTACAGATGGTTTTCGGTTTTGAAATTTTTCTGTAAACCGGCTGTCAAACTTTATCAGCAGTCCCCACTGCATGGATTTTCCACCGGATGGCTTTTTAGGCCGCCGGTGGTCCGAAAAACATTGAATATGTATATTCTTCTGCCCGGTTTTGGGCGGAACAAGAACTGTCAATGCGAAACGGGAGGGCTTTTCTACGCAAACAGCGGAGAAAAGCCGCACCCCTGTAGCCATGTTAACGGCCCCAAAACAGAGCAAATACCGGTCGAATAATCCGACCGTTGTTTGCTCTGTGCCGTGCAAACGACTTCTTAAAGTATTCAAGACAGCATTTGGGAAGTTTGTTAAACCTCAAGGTTTTTCACAGGAATTAAAGGAAACCTGTAACATAGATTATGCCACCCTTCTTGAGGACAGCACAAGCTAGTGTCAGACATGCTTTTTCCAGCGCTGTGTCCCTTATTCTGTAAGATGCTGTAGTTTTAAAGTATTTAATGCTCAAATCTTCATGAGCAGGTGTTAGCCCCACCCAAAAAAAGGCTAGCCACGCCCACCTGGCAGTTATTCACATGTTTCTACCTCTTCAATAACCTCACCTTAATCAGTTGGGGTGGGTGGGGCTAGCCTCTTCTGGGTGAAAACTGCAGATTTGAGCATTAAATACTCTAAAACTACAGCATCTTACAGAATAAGGGACACAGCACTGGAAACAGCATGTCTGTCACTAGCTTGTGCTGTTATCAGCAACTAAATAAACTAAATAAACTATGTGACAGGTTTCCTGCCAAATTTGGCAGTTTGCAGCTTCTTCTGCCAGAAAAAAGTTGTTTATTCATGAGCAGGCGTTAACTCCACCCACTCATGGCTGATTCAACCTGTTACTTTGAATAGGTAGAAAACCTATGAATAAATTGCAGGTGAGAGGGGCCATTACCTGCTCTGGGTGCAAACTGCCAAATTTGAGCGTTAAATGTTCTGAAATTGCTGCATCTTACAGGACAAGGGACACTTGTGCAGTCCTCAGCAAAGGGTGGCATCACCTTTGTGACAGGTTCCCTTTAATGCAAAGGGGAGGTGAAATTTAAAAATTTCACTTTTTTTGTAGATTTTAAATGTTTATCCATTACTTACTTGAACACAATAGAAGTTACCAACGATACACAAGTCAATATGAATTTCTCCAATTTTACCATTTTTATAGGTATCTCATATGTGTCCCTAGTGCGCTATTTGACTCAACCACAAGCCTCATAATAGGAGGAGCACCTATTGAATTTTGGGGTCTTATTTTATTTAGACTATTCTTTTAGGTGCCACTACAGGTTTGCGGACACCCTAAGGTACAAAAAACATAACACCCGTGAAAAAAACTAATTTTGGAAGCTACACCCCTTAAGAAATATATCCAGGAGGGTAGTGAATATTTTCACCCCACAGGTGTTTCGGATTTTTTTTTTTTTTTTGTGATTGACTGTAAAAAAGAATTTTTTTCTAATATTCTGCAGTTTTAACTAAAAAGTTTTAAATTTTCACAAGGAATCTTGGGAAAAAAAGTAACCCAAAATTTATTATACAATTTCTTCCAAGTTTAACAATACTTTATGCAGGTGTAAACTGCTGTTTGGGAGCATAGCAAGGTGTGCAAGAGAGGGAGCGGTATTAGGTCCTAATGCAAGCTTTGCTCAATCACATCCAACATTACATAATTGTTTATAGCAGGGTTCGTTTTTTTTCCTACTTCATGCACCCCATTGCTCAGTTAAGTGGTTTCTGTACTAATTTCTACCCCATTGCTCAGTTAAGTGGTTTCTGTACTAATTTCTTAGATAAACTTACACAGGGAGAGGAAATTAAATACACATATACAAGTATTTATTTGCAGAAGAATAGAGATTTATAGCAGCTCTTACTACTGTAAGCATGTCATGACATTAGTTTCAAATCAGACCAGGCAATGTAAAGCAGCTTTCATAAAGATAAGCATTTACCAAAATGATAATTGAACTCTGTATTTAAGAGAGAGAAAAATATGGTTGGTGAGTTTCGAAGTCAAAAGGCAAACATTATTTAAACTAAGCTACGAGAATATGCATTTGGCATTCAGAAATGAAATAATAGTAATTACTGGGGCTTACACAAATCCATGAAGAAAGAGTTGCTTAAGATATACAAATATAATTTACTGCAATGCTGGATAATGCACACACATTGAGAAGCTGAGGTAGAGAACATTAAAAATAATTTTTGTTTACCATGAATAAATATCAAAAGTTGGTGGCTTTTTCAATCTGATAGATTTTGGTTTATGAAATACTGGATAGAGAACTCGTTGTTATTCTGATTCTTCTAGTTTTAAGACCTGTTGAGACTGCACAAGCGGAATCCTTTTTAACTTTTCTTCAAAGACAAGCACACTGATACTGGACATCAAGTATTCTCTAAAAAAAAAAAATAATAATTATGCTTAAAACTTGCTATGCTCTTTTTTGGCAGGAATTTTGGTCCTTATATTAATAATTCTTAATTTATAATAAATATAACTTATTTATTTCATATTTGTTAAATACACAAGGTGCAGTAAAAGTATTTTATGAAAGCCTGACCTCTTGCCATTAAAGGTTAACATCTAGGTGATATGGCATTTTTTTTTTTTAAATCCCAATCCTGCAAGCTTCCAATCACATTTTAATTTTCTAAAGTAAAGGTGTCATTCACAAAGCAGAGCTGTTAAACAAAGCCCATTTAGAGGCATATAAACGCTTACATGGCAGCACATGGTTTAACTACTGTTATAATACAGAGCTGAAAAGGCTCCATGTGCAGCTGTATAATGCTTTACATTTTATGCTTCATGGGGAGAAAAATCATCATAGTACTGCATCCAAAACAGACCACCACCATTTTTTGTTCTGTTGCATTTATATGTTAAATAAAAAAAAAAAGTTATAACATCAGAGACATATAGACTTAAAGGGGTTGTCTCACTACATGGTTTGCTTTCTATGTTAAAGATCTTGAAAAAACAAGTCACTTTGCAATATATATCCATTAACAGTATCCTACCTATTCTGAGATATCCCCTCTTGTATGGGCTGCATCAGTTCCTCAGGTCACTATAGCTACAGACCTGTTTGATCTATCCTGATAGGTTGCTAGCACTAGTTGTTATAGCTATAGACCTGGCTTCTACTGCAGCCTAGTGGAAGCCAGTACACACGCCCCTGAATTCAAAATGAAACCAAGAAAACAGGACTGAGGTAAGATGAATGAATGTAGTGAGACAACCCCTTTAAGAGAAACAAGTATGGACCTATATTCTTCTGCTTGAAGGGTTTTATTGCTTCAAAGATCATATCTCTAATGATAGGGAAATTAAAAATAAGCACTTTTGCAATTGGTTTGTATCACCTAAATCACTTGGTATAGCAGATATGAGCTAATCTGTATGTCTATAGCTATTTCTGCAGCAAATGGCCGGGCCACGCACCTTTCTGTGATTGGCTGCCTGATATTTCATTCAGCCTTGTTGGTACATGTCCCCTGGATGGGACACGCCCCCTGTGCTGTGTTTGGCTGCCTGCACTCTGAGCTGTGGAAAATGAAAGTGAAATGAGATGCCTCAGCTTGTTGTGATGGTTGTGTCTGTATAATAAAGGCTCTCTGAGCTTCTCTATGCTCCTCTCTCAGCCCTTTGTGAAGGATCTGGATAATTACTGAATCTGTAGCTGTTAGATTCATTCTCCTTTCCCCCTATATAACACAGTCTTATACAGTCTGTTCCCCTCTATCTCCTGCCTCTGAACAGAGGATGCGGGGGAAGGGCAGAGTGCATTTTTCACATTTGTTTCAACACATCAGGCTGCATGTATAACTATTTACAGCAATACAGCTGTTCTGGTTACAAGGAGCTTGTGGAGGGAGGTGACAGCTCTGAAGGAATGAGAACTGACCATTGCAGGAGGTCTGCAGAGCTGTGACATCCTCTCCCTTTCACTGCTCACACAGAATGATGATGTTAACTGTCTACAGTGAGGGAAGACATGCTTACTGGGAGGAAAGATGCATCTGGTTTTGAAGCTGTAAGAGAGATCAAGAGCTCAAGTCTGTGAAAGCTTGTGATGAGAAAACCCCTTTAACTCCTTCCCTACATTGCACATAAGCTTACATTCTATTTTACTAGAGGTTAATGCAAATGGACATTAGTTTACATCCTGTGGATCATGCAAACTCTAAAAACAAAGTTTGCATGATCGCTGCAGGAAACCAAGCACAATTGTGGCAGCTAAGGGAAAGACAGAAGGAGGGGGTAAAGTATACACTTTATGGATGCTACTGTGCTTGGTTTATTTTTGCTACTCCTATTCCCCTCTCTATGTTTTTACTTGATTAAATAAAGATTTTGTATTTTTATTGAAGGTTTACACCTATATTTTTGGCTTAACATTACATTGGGGAGTTTATTCAATTATTTCTATTATTCATAGAGGGCAATGATATTTGATGCAAGATTGATGAACTTAATTAGATTGGATTATTTCATTGTTAAAATAAACCTGCAGTGTAGCACCATAGTTATCATTCGATATGTCCCACAAGAGAGAAATCACCAAATAAATTGAAGTACTAAAATTTAAATCAATGGAACAAAATCAACTATTCAGTTACTTAATATTAGGTTCTCTCTACAGTTCTCATTCTTCTACATTTGCACATTTTCTGTTTTCCTTAAGGAATTATTCTACCTAGAAACCACAGTTAAGCCATATGAAAACCATACAAGGAAAACCACTGCTTGAAATGTGTCCTAAGCGGCTTTTAGCTATGGCTTATGAAGTATGTCTGCTTTCCCACCACAGCGCTTGGTAGTGCTTGATCCAGTCCTAGTGATGTCCCATGTACCAATTATATGGAAAGTTTTGTTACAGGTGCATGTTATTGTGCCACGAGCTGGACAGTAAGGAAGTCAAAGCCAACTACCTGCAATTTGTATGCAAGGCTTTATATAAGTGTAGTTTTAGCATGAAATGAAGAAGACGGTCAAAAAGAAGCCACTGCTGATAAATAGCATTCATGCAATTATGTAACAATCCATAAATAACATAAAAGACGGTGTTGTCTTACGGGAAAAAAAGTGATAAATGAGTGCCAAATAGTTATAACTTAGAACTAGTCTGGGGCACTCAAACTGCATTGTCACCCTTTGAAATATTAGAAAGGAAAAAAAATGCAATCAATAGTCACTCACAGTCGTTTCATATGCCAACATGCTTTCTCAAGGTACTCCTATTTCTATGCTATTGTTAGGGTAATATTTATAATTTTATATTTATATGACTATATATATACTCTTTATATACTTTTCATCAAAGTTGTCTTTGTTCTCTTCAAAGAAACACTAATGTCTTTGGAATGTCAATAGACAAGGGCCCCCCCCTCCTCCAATAACTGGAAACACATGGCCTGAAGGTGTAGACATTGAAAGGAATAAAGGTTCTTTGTTTGAGTGAGTAAGGTGGCTCAATATGGAAATGAAACTTTAAACCAGGGACTAGCTATTTTTTAAATTGATTGGCTAAATGTATTCTTGCAGAAGGAGGGGGGATTGGGCTATAAAAGGGTTGGAACCTTTTTGGAGGGAGGAGACACAAGTTGAAATTGTATAGGCAATATGTTGTATGCAGTGTCTCTCACAATACTTGCATTGAATAAACCTGCAGTTTATTTTATATCTGCTTACTATGTATTCTGTCTCTTCAAGTATTGCTTCCCTGTCCGGTTGATTCTCTAATCGCTATAGGTCTGATCCAAGAATCTTGATAATTATTATAAATATGAGAAGATTTGATTGTGGTTCTATATTCATGTATATATGTATATGTGTTTGCTGGGTACCTTTTGTGTGGAGTGAATGGGCTGCATGTGTGTTAGCTTTGCTTTCTGTGAAAGGTGAAAGGTCTCATGTCTGTGCAAAGGTGGGGGGGGGGGGGAAGCAGTGAGCTGGCTTTAGAAAAAAGGAAATTCCTGAAGGAGGAGTGGATGTCTGCAAGCAGGGCCGGGACGACGGGTAGGCCAAGGTAGGCAACCGCCTAGGGCGCCTACATCTGCCTATCCCTAAGGGGCGCAGGCAGGGCCCCGACCCTCGCCGGGCTCCAGGCCGCTGCCATGGGCCTGAAGCGCCGGCGGTCTCTATGACCGCTTCTGCGGAGCAGGGAGCGAGCGTTCCCTGCTCCGCAGACAGTGTCGGGCCCGCTCCCCGGAGGATAGCTGGATCCTCCGGTGGAGCCGCAGGGCCGACACAGCTGGGGCCGCTGGTCCTCATAGCGCTGAGGACCCGCCGCGGCTCCGTGCGGCGCTCAGCTGGCAGCGTCGCGATGAAGTGATGTCATCGCGACGCTGCCTCTCCTCGGGCGCATAGCTTGTCACAGGCCGTGCACCCGAGGAGCTGCCGGAGGAGCGTCCGGCGCTGGAGGCGGGGCCCGAAGAGGAGTGCGCGCTCCGGGGCAGCAGGTAAGTATGAATGTTGTTGTTTTTACCTGCCTGTAGCCCCTATAAGCCCGCCTGTAGCCCCCATAAGCCTGCCTGTAGCCCCTATAAGCCTGCCTGTGGCCCCTATAAGCCTGCCTGTAGCCCCTATATGCCTGCCTGTGGCCCCTATAAGCCTGCCTGTAGCCCCTATAATGACTGCCTGTAGCCCCTATAAGCCTGCTGTAGCCCCTATATGCCTGCCTGTAGCCCCTATAAGCCTGCCTGTAGCCCCTATATGCCTGCCTGTAGGCCCTATAAGCCTGCCTGTAGCCCCTATAAGCCTGCCTGTGTAGCCCCTATATGCCTGCCTGTAGCCCCTATAAGCCTGCCTGTAGCCCCTATATGCCTGCCTGTAGCCCTAATATGCCTGCCTGTGGCCCCCATATGCCTGCCTGTGGCCCTATAACCTGCCTGTGGCCCTATATAACTGCCTGTGGCCCCATACACCTGCCTGTAGCCCTATAAGCCTGCCTGTAAGCCCCTATAAGCCTGCCTGTGGCCCCTATAAGCTGCCTGTGGCCCCCATATGCCTGCCTGTGGCCCCTATAAGCCTGCCTGTAGCCCCTATAAGCCTGCCTGTAGCCCTATAAGCCTGCCTGTGGCCCCCATATGCCTGCCTGTGGCCCTATAAGCCTGCCTGTAGCCCCTATAAGCCTGCCTGTGGCCCCCATACGCCTGCCTGTGGCCCCCATACGCCTGCCTGTGGCCCTATAAGCCTGCCTGTGGCCCTATAAGCCTGCCTGTAGCCCCTATAAGCCTGCCTGTGGCCCCCATACGCCTGCCTGTTGCCCCTATAAGCCGGCCTGTAGCCCCTATACGCCTGCCTGTGGCCCCATATGCCTGCCTGTGGCCCCCTTATGCCTGCCTGTGGCCCTATAAGCCTGCCTGTAGCCCCTATAACCCTGCCTGTAGCCCCTATATGCCTGCCTGTAGCACTATAATCCGGCCTGTGGCACTATATAACTGCCTGTGGCCCCATACGCCTGCCTGTAGCCCTATAAGCCTGCCTGTAGCCTCTATAAGCCTGCCTGTGGCCCCCATAAGCCTGCCTGTGACCCCCATATGCTGCCAGTGGCCCCCTATGCCTGCCTGTAGCCCCTATAAGCCTGCTGTGGCCCCTATAAGCCTGCCTGTGGCCCCCCATATGCCTGCCTGTAGGCCCTATAAGCCTGCCTGTAGCCCCTAGCTATATACATGCCTTAGCCCCTATAGCTATATACCTGCCTGAGCCCCTATAGCTATATAACCTGCCTGAGAGTGACCCTATGTCTATATACCTGCCTGAGAGTGACCCTATATCTATATACCTGTCTAACTGAGGGGACTTATATACCTATAAGTAAGCAGTTGCTGGAAATGTGAGGATTCTAAGATATTTGTGTCCAAATCCTCAGGGACGAGTATTGGCCGGGAGCAATCAGCATGAAGGTGTGGACCGGATGGAGAAGAAAAGGGAAAGTGAACGACGCTGTCAGAAAAGACGTCTCCTGTGAGTCACTAAATGTAACTGCAGTGTAATCACTTAGATTTCTGCAGAGCGTCTACATACAACTAGTATCTACCACTATCTGGTCACTGTATGGCGGTGGTATATGTAATCAGAGCCTGTGTACAGCTGATAGTCACATGTGGGGGTCGTGTTTGGTCAGGGTCTGGCAGGATTATTTGATCCTTAGGTAGGAATAGTTTTGGGTCTCGGTTTTTTTAGGAGTTATTTTTAGTAACAATCATTCGTCTGGTAGATTTGCTCCATGTATCGGTGGATTATTCGGTGACTGTTATTTAGGGGTATTACACTGTCATACGGAGGGGAGCGATTTTGAAAAAGCAAATTTGTCAGGGCTGATTTCCATTGTGCAGTGACTGCTGAGGAGATGGACGGGAGCTATGTGGGATACGCAGAAAATTAGTGACAGGACCTGGCGCAGGGGTGAGAGGAATTGGGGTGGGGGGGGCATTTTTGGGGAGCGAGGGAGGGGGGCGCCATTGGCTGTTCTCGCCTAGGGCACCAAAATGCCTTGCCCCGGCCCTGTCTGCAAGAATGAGTAGGTTAAGACAGATATTGACACCACAGTGATTCTGTATTGGTATATTGATGTATACTGCTCTTTATATGAAATATAATGGCTATTGTAGAGAACAGTGATTTTGTTGGGCTGTGTTTTTGTTTATTGTTTGGTACCAGAATTATGGACTTTGGGTCCAGTCAGAGGTAGGATGCTAACGGGTGGGGGCGTGACGACACCATATAATACAGCTATTTAGCTCTTAGGGTGTAAAGTGCTTGGTCAGACCTAGTGAGTGGGTGGAGCTATATTGGCAATGAGTCAAAATTACTCATTGGGGCAGCGGGACATCACAAAAAGGAAAGATTGCAATAGCCAATAGAGCAGGGAAATAGGAAGTTAGACACAGTTGGAAAAATATATTGTTTAAAGTTGGACATTTGAAAGTAGAAAAATGATGGAAAGTCTTCATATAAGTGAAAGGTTTTAGTTGTTACCTGTATATAATGTGTTTGTACAATGGCATGTGAGAAGATAATTTAGTGTAGTAGTTGATAAAAGGTTATTTCTCTCCATTTCTGTGACTTTTGTGACCTGTAGTGCCACAGCAGCAGCAGCAGCAGCTCTGATTTCAGAAGGGAAGGGGCCAGCTCCAGATTTGAGACTCCTCCATTGTGTATTTCCTATCTGTTTTTTTTTCCCTTACTCGTTGATTACTGCACTTATCTGTGTTGAACATTGATGAATATTTAGTTTGTTTGTGTAATTGATATGTTTTGTCTTTACAGGTAAAAATTCTGCAGATGAGGTTTGGTATATACAGACTATATTTTATATTCATGTATGCTTTTGTTGTAAATATAAAATATAAGTTAAAAAGGATATCCTCTTAAATTTAGTTTAAGAAAAATAAGTCCACGTGGCAGATTAAAGAGCTCATTTAATATAAGCAAATACATCATTTGGGGATGATTGTGCACAAAAGTTTTTAAATTTTGAAATATTTCTATGTTGTAAGCACTTTTATATTACCAGGAATGTCACTTATTGTCTTTTTCCCAAATGTTTATTTTAGGTGGAGAAGAGTAGCTTAACCATTAATCTTGTGTTCTCTTGTAGGAATGAAGAGATTAATTTTTTATTAATTTTTTTATATTGATTTGAAATAAAAGACTCAAAGTCTAGGGGATATTTTGATTTTGATCATTGCCATTGTTTTGCTTTTTGTGGCATTGATATTTTGTTTTTTGTTTTATTTTTCCTTCTTTTCATTTTCACTTCAACTTCAAGTCTGAAGTTTTTTGTGTTGTACGTGTGGGAATGTATGAAGGATCCTTAGTTTCTTTGTTAAGTTGTTAGTTCATGGTTAGTTCTTTGTTTGCTCATCTGACTAAATTTTTGTTTGTCTGTCCTGTTATATGTAAAGCTATCTAGTCCTATATGGTGTGTGCAGATGGTCAGCTTTTTACAACTGATGTTAAAACAGAGAGCTCCATGCAGCCAGACTCAGGGGGCGGGCCAGGGGAAGAGCCAATAGTTGTAGATCTTCCAGAAACAGGCTCCAGTTTGTGAGTGGTCTGCTTTTTGGGACTAACAGGTTACTGTAGAGAAAGATTCAGTTAGCCTTCTCTTCCTTATGTATTTTTGTTGTGGGATGTATTATAGATACCTTAACATTTAACCTGAGATGCTTACTACTTTCTTAAGCTAACCATTACGATATAAGCAGTTCTGTCCTCAGTGCTATAACAGTGGATAACAGTGGACCTGAATTACGGACAGTAGTATACATGAATGACTAATCTGGCCAGTGACAGCGGAAAATGTGAAGAGGCTGCACTATCTCTGTTTTGATTTTGTTTGTTTTTTTAGATGATTAAGGGTGTAAAAGCCTGAAAAGACAAGATTACCTTCTAGGACACTGCTTGTCAGTTGGTGCCAGGGACCTGACCAGAGACCGAATACAGATCATATAGGACCTGACTTCTGGGAATCTAGCGCGATTCAGAATATTCCTGGGCTTGATATAATATTGTAATATATTTTAATATGATCAGCTTGTTTGCTTATGCAGCTTCTGTATGAGTGTTTGGCTACACAGCCATTTGAGCTGATAGAAGAGGCACTTAACAAATTCAAAACTCTGAAGTTGTTAATTTCCTCTACACTTGCCCTGGGCACACCTAACTATGACAAGCTGTTCTCACTGTACTGCACTGAGATGGGTGGTCATGCCACGGCAGTCCTTACACAGTCACATGGTACACAGCAGAGACCAGTAGCTATTGCTGAGCTAGTTTAGATCCAGTGGCAAGAGGAACCCCTTATGTGTATGAGTAGCCACTGTAGTACAAGTACTTCTACACAATGCCTCAGAGGTTGTACTTGATTACCCTGTAACAATACATATCCTGTATGATGTACATGATGTACAGGTTCAACTGCAACATATCTCTATGGCCTCTTAGCTACGCCTGCAGTGCGAGTTACTGATGTCCCAAATGTTCCTCTGACTTGGTGTAGAACCTTGAACCCTACCACTCTGTTACCCTAGAACTTAGAGCCAAAGGCAGAAGAAGTAGATGGTAAAGATGAGGAAAAGCATGCTTGTATGGTCCTAATGGCACAAGAAACAGGATTTTCCCAATGTGAAGATTTTCCCCAAACAACAAAAATCAAACTTTTTGATTTTTTGTTGAAGGATTCAGGTCCCAGGAACATGGCAGGTATCACACTGGAAATGCGTTGGTCCGCAACAAAAAGGTAAAAAAAATGAACCCCCCGCCTTCATTTAACATGAGGGGATTTTGGGAGCATTTCACGGGGCCCAATTGGGGCAGGGGGTAAAAAATGCAAAATAAACACAGCCCTCATGCAACTTTTGGGAAATTTCCCCAATGTTTAAGGGGCCCATATGGGAAAACCCTGGGCATTCTTAACATAAAATAGAAACCCCATCAAAAATTTCAAAAAAAGTGTCAGAAAAACCTAATTTGGAAGCCCTTTTGTTGCCTACGAGTTTGGAATAATTAATTTAAAGGGGAACCATCCCAAAACGGACACCCCCCGAAGAAAGGGGAAAAAGAGCAGACAAAGCGGGAAAACGGGCCCTGCGAAAAAAAGCCTAGGGTTAAGGATCTTGTGAATGTACAGGCCGTATCCCCCATAGCCCCTTGTTACCCCGATGTTTTAAGCCCATTCAATCCCAAGCTCCAAAGGGCCCAAAAAAGGGGGGGGGGAAAAACATGGAGCTAAATTTTAAATGAGGGTGGCCTGGGGGAAAAGTGGGGGCAAAAAAAGCCTGCCCCCCCCTGGGTTTTTTTCCCCAATGAGGGCCCAAAACAGCCTAAATGGACCCCCAAACCAGCTAAGCCCGGCTAGGGGAAAAATGTGTTTGCTATTAAACAAGTAGGTTGCTTTGGCTTAAAGTATGTCCTGCAGCCAATACTTTTCAAAGCCGGGAAAGGGAACATTTTAAAAAAAATTGGGAAATGGGTTTAAAACATGCCCAAACCCCCTTGTAACCCTTTTCCAAAGGAGTGAAAAATTGGGGCCCCTTGTTGGTGTAGATTGTTTTCCTGGTTGGCCAAAAGGCCTTCCCCAAAAACAGAAAGCGACAGAAAGTCCCCAAAAAAAGTTGAAAAAGGGTGTTAAATTTTGGGCCCCCAAAAACCCAATAAAAGAGTGAAAAAAGCAAAACAAACTTCACAGGAAATCATGAAAGAAGAGATGGGTCCCTTTAAAAAGGTATAAAAACGGTCTTTAACGTTCTCTTTCATTTTTCAGAGGAAAAGGAAAAAAAGAACAGTTAAATAAAGAAACAGGGAAACCATGGGCCCGAGTGTTTGCCATTAGTTTTTTTTTTTTGTTTTCAGTCTGTTTACCCTTAAGGAAAATTAAACCCGTCCCCCTATGTTTTCTTAGTTGGAAATTCCCCCCAAAACAGGGCCAAAATTTCCCCCAAAAGGGATTACTGATACAAAAATAGAGTATACTGGGAAAGTACAGACCCCCGCGACACACCTTAAAGGGAACATAAAAAAAGTTTTTGATTCCATTTAAAATCTGAGGGAGTGAAGAGTAGAAAACAACCTTTGAAAACCTGGGTGAATTTGGGGGGGGTCCTTAAAAAACACGGGGAAGGAGCCTTGAGGCCCAAACAATTTTGACCGGGCCCCCTTCCCAAATTCTGCTGACAAAATGAGGCTTCGGGGAAAAACCCGAGGTAAAAAAAACTTGGCCACACCCACCTTTAAGAGAATCCTCCTTCCCCTATTAGAAAGATGAAAGAAGCTGAAAAAAAAGTTCCTGAAACATTTTAAACTATGATTTTGATTACGGTTTTAAATATGTACAACCCCCAGAAAAGTGCCCTTTGGCCTTTCCCAGCAATTTCCTTCAACCCTTGGGGGGGGAAATGTTAAATTTTTGGGTTTCTACTAGAAAAATTTAAAAATTCAAAATTTTAAATCGGACTTTTGATGGAAAAATTAGTGAAGTACTTTATACTCATAACAGGAAGTGATCCCCCAGGGGGCTATATTAAACAACCTAAAGAAAATGATCAAAAAGTTTTCCCAAATCAGGGTCCAGTTTCAGGTAGAGGGGCTTCCCAGCGGATCCCCCGGGCCCGGGGTGTTCTACAAAGTCCCTGTGCTGCTCATAACCATATTTAAATTTTTTTTGTAATTTAAGATGGTTTTTTCATGCATTAGTTTAAAAAAACTTTAAAGCCTTTGGGGCCCCCTTTTGGGCCTTTTTTTTTAAGGTTTTTTCCCAAAAGTTATTGTTTCCGTTTAAGGGGGAAAGTTCTTTT